>QGOD01000045.1:96672-119901 GCA_003313065.1 Sarcodon sp. MG97
CTATGAAAGAAGGGAAAGTGTGTTCGCAAACAGGAGATCCAGCACCCAGTCAATGAAGATGATCAACACCACACTACTATCATCTCTTCGCCCCTGTTCTTCGCATACCTGGTGTCTGAGTTAGAAAGATCTGGTTAAGGAGCATAAGAAAGAGTAGCATACCCTAGAATATTTGATAATTCAATTGTGGTAGGGCATGATAAGGCCATCTGGGGCCATGACGGCATCCTCGACAGGAATATCACGTCTGTTGTTATGGTATGGGACGATGACACCGTCGGGTGCCATGACGGCATCTTCAACAGGGATATCACGTTTGTTGTTCTGGTATGGAACGACAACACCGTCTGGGGCCATGACAGCATCCTCAACTGGGATATCACGTTTGTTGCTCTGGTATGGGACTACGACGCCGTCGGGTGCCATGACGGCATCCTCTACAGGGATATCCCGTTTGTTATTCTGGAACGGAACGATAACACCATCCGGGGCCATGACAGCATCTTCAACGGCAATACCCCGTTTGTTGTCCTCCGAGACAACACGTTCGTATACCTGGATCATTTTCATAGATCCTACTTCACGACGGTGGACGTCGACAGCAAGCTGTCATCCAAAGCGTCAACTCCCTTACCCAGAATTTCAAAAAAAGAACCCCCCAAAAAACATACCTGCATCGGCATCGGCATAGGCGCAGCGGCGACCTGACCGACAAAGGCAACCATGGACGCCAAGATTGCCCCGACTGTGATGTAAAACAACATGAGGAGAGAAGGACGAAACGACAGAGGGGGACGTTTGAAGTAAGTGTTTTTTTGAGGGTGCTAAACAGACCAGGGCTGGACAGTAAGAAATGATCAAATGGTCGACCTGCGGCCTGCAGCGAACAATGAAAAAGAATCTGTTGATCGTTTGGTCTACGGTGAATTCAGAGAAGGCTGAGACAACTCACGAGAAGAAAGAAAGGACGAGGGAGATGGTTACTAGGAGCAAGTTATAAGCTTTTTATGCAGCGACAACTTGCCAATCGATCGGCATCGCAACCGTTGTGCACAACTAATAACGACGATCCCACATCATAACAAAGTTTTTAATGATGGATGCAACAATACACATGCACTGACTCAAATTTACCAGTCTCCCACAGACTCCCCCTAGTGACTCGCCACCCCCTTCCACACCCCCTCGCACATGTCAGACAATGTCAGCACTCTCGAAACTCCTCAACTCATCATACCCTATCGTAATCGCACAATACCAGCGCGACGATTATGGTGTAGGATCCGAACAACATCTCCACTGGGCTTTAATCGTGATGACTTCAAAAGAGGACCTTCAAGGCCATTGTTTCCAAGCCATTGACAGACACTATTCAGATGGGAGAGGGAAGATTTGGGAATTGAACTATATGTCACGCGTCTCCCTTCGGAATACGAGAAAGTGCCTAGGTGGTGTGCAGATCGGTATCGTCAAGGCTCGCCAGTTAGATGCTCTAATCGCACTCATCAGGGCTCATCCGACGATAGAAAAATTTGAAGGATGGAACTGTAGGGATTGGATTTTGGAGGTTGTAGAATTGCTAAAGGTTGAGGGGTGGATCAACGAGGCCTTTTCTCCTGTAGGCGAAGACCCACAAGCCCGCTTTTTGGACGATCTTCGAAAAGTGAGCAAAATCACAGTGGCCCGGCGCGATCCGGCTGTGAATTGGATTATTTAAATGGTATGTTCACACGAGATATGAACTTCGGTATAAACTCATTGTCAACGAAACTAGAGGTATACCATTTCCCTATGCCCTCGCCACTTCATCTACTCCAAGCGGTCCTGGTGTGGTTTGGTGACGACACTATCGGGTGCCTTGAAGTCGGTACGTGTATAGGATGGCGAGCCACAGTATTCCCATCAAATTATAGAGTTGGAGGGAATCGAAACCAGTACATTTTGAAGGTAGCACCTGAATGTCAGTAGTTGTAGAAGATGGTAGCTAGCTTCAAGCTGGTTATACGCACCTTAAATTGCACCCACCATGCGGTCAGAAAGCTGTTTGTCCAACTTCAAGTCCTCCTCGTAATCCTGCGGCATTATCTTCATGATTGCCTCATCCCAGGTCTTGTCAAGCATATGACAGTATTTTGCCTTGACATATTCCCAATATTCCGGATACCACCCCGCATCCTCCCAATCAATCAAGGCAACAACCTTGTCTCCCTTGACGAAAATGTTCCTTGGCGCGAGATCCCCGTGAGTGAAAAGGATGCGACGATCATCGGACATCTGAGATCGTATCTTTTGAAGATCATGCTCGTCCATGTATATCCTGGACACGTCAATAAGGTAATCGTTGAATGCAGCGAGAGTCGTGAACGGTCCGAAGGTCCTGCTGCCTGCAACACGGGCATCCAGACAGGGTGCGTTATGCAAAGCCGACACTGCAGGAGGTTGGGGTGTTGGAAGGGAACGTAACTGCTCCACAAAAGAACGAAGCTGTTCGACGACATGAGACCGTTGCTCTTGGGAGAGATATTCCCATGTAGAATGGAGAAGCTCCCCGTCAATACGCTTCATCAACATGTAATTATTCCAAATGCCGGTGGCGGACAAGACAACATAAGGTACGGGAATACCAGTGTGTTTTCGGATGAACTGAATCGTTTTTGCTTCTTCCGCAGCGTCCAAATGGCCTAATTTGAGTACAAGGCCAAAAGGTAGATGCTTGATTGGCCCCCAGGACCCCCGTATGGTGAGGAATAGGGAAATTCCCTTGAATACAAAACACAAGAGATATGATCTCATTCTGCGAATTGATCGATGTTCAGCCTTTCGTCCGAGTAAAAAAGGATGTAGGCTTGCCGAAAAGCTAATACTGCAAGAGCCATCCATCTAATGATGAATGGGTTCAGAAGGTCCATAACTTCAACGGAGACTGCAGAGTCGGTTTTTCTGTCGCTTGATGGAAAGACGGGGATGTGGACGACGCGACGACCGACTGGGAGAAAGGACGATAAGCTCTCGATGAAAATGAAACAGAGAACGTCGAGGTTTGACAATGCTGAGACCGGAGTGTCACGGTGACTTCATTTAGGAGAGTTTATGTTCAACTTTTCTGATTGGGATGTTGACTTTTTTGAGGTAGCCATTGAACGTTCCCTTGGTGCTACCGACGTTTAAAGAAGGTGGAGAGTATACATCTCTATGTTACTTCATAAAATATTTGTGCGAATCTTTCTTCGATGTACGGATGACATGGCGTCTCACCAAAGGTTTGATACAATTGAAACCTTTGAACATGTATTGGGGAAACTTTGGCAAGCGTTCGTGCCCTTTGCTGCCCAGTTGCGGGAGGAGTAAACATGATTGTTAGAACGTGTAGCGCAGAGGCCCCGAATTCAGTTCAGGCGTTCAGAGCTATCCAAGCCAGTGAAGACGTGAGGACGAGTTGAAGACGTTCAGAGTCATGTGCATACTCTCTTTCCTCCCATGTACCAAATCATCAGACAAACAAGGGTATGAGAAAATTGCGTAACTTGGCTTGGGCTGTGCTGGGCGACGAACCTTGAAACATTTTCCCAACTCGACCGGTCGTTTGTAGACTAGGATTCGAACGTTGCGGTCGCTCATAAATTTAGTCGACAGAAAATTAGACAGATCAAATGGGGGACATACACTGTGACTCGTTGATGATTGAGATCTAAGCAAGCGACGTAGCAACGCAACAGAAAGTCACTGTTGATGCCCAGAAACTTGATGATGCCGGCCACCAGAAACCGAAAGGATCAAGTTATTCCACCGAACGAAATCAACAAAATCTTCAGCAGGACACCGGGACGACACAACCACGACAAAGAAACAGCATCTGGAACCAGTACCAATATCCTTGACAAAAGCAGCTAGCTACCTTGGACAAAGTGAGCAGACTCCATAGCTTCAAGAACTTGGATGAGTTATTCCGTTGGTTTGCTCCAAAAATCACTGCTAGTTTCTGGTTCCGGGTCAACTCGACTCGCCGGCCATCAACAACACAGCAAGAACCTGGACTTGGCATGATAGCCAAGTGTAGCGCTCAAAATTGATCATATATTAGATCTCGTTGGGTTCGTACCTTGATCACCCATACCCTCTCTTACCAAGTAGCTGTTCCCATGGCCCAGTTGTATCATCGCCAGCCATTCAAGTTCCTATATCTCGTCTATTTCTTCACCATTCTTTTGTTCTTCAAGTTCCCGCTCTGGTTCATATTCTACAGCAGACGCGCAAGCAGACCTAGACATTCTTGGACAATTGGCCGTGCAGTCCGAGTTCCGGCCTTGCGGCAACTCTTCTTGTTGTCCAAAAATATCGGCTATTTAGAAAAGCGAGATCCAACCATACAAGTGCGCCAGGAATTGAAGAAGTGGAATGCTAGGTTTCTTTGGGTAGACGGGCTGGAAGAAACTGAGCTTGTCGGTGAGATCAAAGAATTTGCGGACCGTGCTGGAGTTCAGCCTGTTCAAACCCCTTGCTATTGGATGCTTAAAGAAGGGCTTGAATGGCTCCCAGGGGACGAGAAGGCTGGTGAAAACGAGAAAGTCGTATTTCATGTCCACGGCGGTGGATTCTTCGTAAGTCACCTTTACATTGAGTTCATCTATACAGACAACTCATGATAGCTCCCATGCAGCTTGGGACTGCACATCCATCCGCGTTTACGGCGAATATAGCCAAGGGAATCTTGAAACATTCGCGAACAGTATCGCGCGTGTTTGCGCCGGATTATCGCCTTAGCTCGTCCGCCCCATTCGTCACCGCAAACCCGTTTCCAGCTGCGCTCCTCGACGCTCTTTGTGCATACAAATACCTCGTATGCACTGCAGGCTTTCTGCCCCAGAATATCATCGTCCTTGGCGACTCGGCAGGCGGAAACATTGCCATAGCGCTTACACGGTACCTCATCGAGAACCATATCCCTCATATCCCACCTCCCGGAAGGCTGGTTCTGCTTTCGCCTTGGACAGATTTAGCAGCTACTCGCACGAGCTCTACCTCATCGCGCATCCTGAATTTGCCCTCCGATGTACTCACATCCGTTCAGGGGGAAGTCATCGGTGTATATGGAATCACCTCTTATCTAGGACCCCATGATCCCATAAACACCAAAACGAACAGATATCTTTCACCCACGTCGATCCACGTTCAAAAGAACCAGGACAAAGTACCCATATTCACGCGATTTCCCCCGACCTATGTGGTCGGCGGGGGCGCAGAGGTGTTTTATGACGACGTTGAAATTCTGTCACTCTCGCTTCAGGCAGACGGAGTCAACGTCCAATCGGACTTTCCCCCCGATGCAATTCATGACTTTCTCATGTTTCCCTGGCACGAGCCAGAAAGATCGGAGGTGTTGGATCGTTTGGCTGGTTGGATCGACTGTTACGGCGGCCTGATACCCTTTGCCGATTCTCCCGCGGCACTCTGAACTATTTATTACATTAGAATTCATGCTGCGTTGCTATCCAGATAGAGTCGCATCAGCTCTTGGGATCCCTACCATCCATGTATCAACATCACCCGCGATCCCAAACCTGATGAATAGACGGAACAATAGACGATTTTACTCAAACCTTGATCTTTAAATAACGAAACATCAACAACCCATGTCATCAAACTCCCTAGAAATCCAAATATAGAACACACACCAATTACAAACCGAGAGGCTGTTACCCTGCACATAATATCCTCGATCAAACAGTTCGTCGGGAACCCATATACACACCATGTATATCATATCCCCATATCATTCATCATTCAAAAAGCACCCCGCCAAGCCTGCTTGACGAGTGAAAATACCTCCATCTATTCGGGTCCCGGTCATGCTTTTTCATCTCGACCGAGTGACAAGTCCCAGCTCCCACGGCAGCCAAGCCTGGCCATCATCTGTGATGATGACAACCAGGTGATGTGTAATCGGCGTTCGATTCTGCGTTCACGTGATCAAGAAGAGATAGATGATGGATGGCGTCACACAACTCGAGGCACCTTAAAGACAGAAGATAGATAACCCAACTGTGTTCACGAATCAAGACGATTGTCCGTGAATCCAGCGATCCCACTTGGGGGATTTACTATCATCAAAGATTCTCAGTGTTTAGAATGTTCATATTTAACTCATCGATACACTAAATAAATTATTATTCTCGAATTGCTAGTCTTCACGAGAATATCTTCCCTCCAGTAGTGCCTGCATTTACAACTCTGAATAAAGGAAAGCCCCTGCAAGTATGATATTGCAATTACGATTTGTCCGAGTCATGGTCCCCATCAGGGGGATATAAAAAAAAGAAATCCAACAGTTGTGCGACTAACGTGAAAAGTCTCGCGATAAAACACACGAGACCGAAAACCCAATTCCATGTATCGAAAATGTTCGTGAAATGAAGAGTCCAATATTGACAGTCCGTGATGTATGCATGAAAGATCGTCGAGTCCCGTGATAACAGAGCTCCCTCCGCCGTATGGAAAAGCTATATCCGACGGCCGAATACTTCCACAACCCCCATGATCATACCTAAAGTACCGAGAACTGCGGCCTGCCACCACCCTGATGGTAGAATACGGGGAGAGGCACCATTGAAAGGGACATAACTGACGGTGGGTGTGGCATCATTGGAAAAGTTTCCACCAGTGCCTCCGCCGGTTAAGTTAGCACCATTTGGCTAAAAATTACCAAAAACAATGAAATTATAAAACGATCTGAAGAAAGGGAAATACGTACCCCAATAGGCCTTGAGTTGTCAACGAATGCACAGCTAGATGAAGTGCATGTACATTGACCTTGTATTGGGTCCCAAAATGGTGTCGAACAGTTTGCAGGTACTAAGAAATAACCATCAATTTACGACACGAGCAACACCAAGTTCAAAGCACTCACTATGGTATCGGAGTGGTAGGTCAGTAACCTGTGGGGGGTTAGGATCACTTGGTGATGGCTGGCTCTGAGGGCAACCATACTAGACATGACATGAACTTGATGAGAAAAGACGTCCATAAATTAGGTAAAACACTTACACAGGTATACCATGGGAAATCGGAGAATGGACAGTGTGCAAGCAACCCGGCCTCATTCTGAGGCACTCCGTTACAAATTTTCGAGCTTACTTGAGGTGTAGAGCATTTTAGCGGCGCAAAATTACCCAGATCTGATATTTTTGTTGGGTTCATAGTCCACGCTAGAAGTTGCTCGCTGGAGACGATCCATACTAATACAAATCGAAGTAAATCATCTGTCACTCTATGTAATGTTCAGAAAATCCATACCGTTCGGTTGCATTTGTGCCCAATCCAAAAAGTTGTTAATCATGTCAATCATAGCTTGATCGACGGTGGATCCAGGGACTGTTTTGGAGACGTGGATTGGGTGCGTATACAATCCGAAAGGTTGACGGTTTCCATTGTAGTGGTCAGTGAAAGTGCTCTTCATATATTCCAGAGTTGCACTGTTATTGGTCTTGGTCTGACCGTTGGGGAAGTCACTAAATGCATCGTTAGGTCATGTATAATTTTTCGAATTTTGCTCAAGACGTACAGCCATGGATCCATCAGATGGACTCCATTAACACCTCTTTCATCGAATAAAGCATACATGGGAATCTCCCAGAACCCAGGAAGTTTCGGCTCTCCTTTACAAAGACCAGGGACGGCCAAGCAATCATTGGCAAATCCGTAATCAAGAGTGTAAGGCCAGTAGGCATCTGTTCCATTCTGAGTGACGGGAATCGATGCAGCGGACGAAGAGTCGTAAGTGAATTCAGATTGATAAAGTAGCTTTAGTGTATCCACAGTGTAATTTAAGAACGGAGCCCGGAAGCCCTTGATTGCAGTGAGAGGGATTCCAGCAAAAGCATTAAGGGCTATAAGATTCCCATTGACTTCGTCTGCTGGAGGCGACCCTACGTGTGTCATTCTGGAATAAAATCAATTGAGATTTGCAAAAGCGTTTGAATAAAGGAAATTTGGAATCTAGACTGTTTGCAATTGAGACAAGCTCAATTCCAAATCAGGATATGTCGTAACAGCAGACGAGCAGTGCCTACGAAGGCACGCACGCCAACGACATTTCCATTAACGCCTTCTCAGCAACAATGGTTGCTTCGCAGCAGACAAACGAAGAGACGAACATCTATAGAGAGAGAAAAAACTCACGTATGATCAGCAATCTCATTTCCGGCAACATACCAATCCGTAACCAGGGTAAAGTTGGTGTATTGGATTGAGGTATAATAAGTCATCATGGGTGGACAGCCATTAGGATTTTTCCTCTGGGCAAGGAATTGATTCACAGCATCGAGCGTATACGACTGGACAGCATCGTCTGCGGTGAACACGATGAATTGCGGGACATCAGACTAAAGATTAGGTGATCAGATCAGAATACCGATAATGATGGATGGAAAATCTGTGCAAGGTACGACAAAGCGAAAAGAGTTGCGCGCGCAGACAAGAGTTCAACGTACTGGACTCAAACCGCCAGGAGGGTTGGGACTGGCGCAATTGCAGCTGGGCAGCTTGCATTTGGAAGCATCGCACGAGTACCCCGCGGCATCGGCACTGCTTGTAGGGCCGGAAAGAGAACCGTCATCTTGAGCAAGGACAAGGAGCGGAAATATCGCAGACAAGAGCAAAGATTGTAACAGCATCCTAGGAAGGACAGTGGGCAGCAGCGGGAAAGGCTGCAGTATTGTAGATGAGGGTATAAAATAAGAAACACAGGCTCGCTTGGAGTGACGGAGTCCTAGATCCTGAACCACATGCCACCACCAATAGCATCACATGCTTCCTTACATACTCCACATTTCCGAGTCTGCAACTCCCTGCACTCATCATCTTTGTCGTGACCCTGCCGGCCTGCAAACAGATTTAGATGCGTCGAGAAGCTGACTGATTGATTTCATCTTCAGTTCTGAAACCGCGCTTCACAGTAATGTTCTCATAATAAACCTGCCGTGGTGAACGTGATATACAGGTGCTGGATATTTTAATAACCCACCTGACTCTTCCAGACATCGACGGGAATCAGGGCTAGGCGATTACTTGTCGTTTGAACAGCCAGTCGTTGTAGGTGCCGACATGCCGATGCGCCCTGTCCGTCCAAATTCCAAACGAGCATCATCTATTTGAAATCGTCACATTGGCAAATCCATAGTCTTTGGGGTTCCATCCGATGATTCGCCCCTTACAGTATAATAATACAAAATTTCCTAGGTACTGAAAGTCCCTGTTATGAATACTGCCTGACCTGTTCAGGTGTAGGGCCAATAGGGTCTTCTGATGCCGCGAGGTTACACTGATGGAAGGCACGCACTTGGTCCGGCTTGAACGCCCCTACAACTGTATGAAGAATGCCACGATTATGAAAAAGCACGAGGTCTTTTGGGGACCAATCATGGGGGTAAACCAACTTCAAAGTAGTGAGCGTCCACAACATGCTTCTAATAATAAAAAAGGGGCTCACACTCGGAGCGATGGCCGGTCGCTGTATTTTGTACATCAAGTCCCTAACGACTTTCAAGTCCGTGACGTGGGCTCCGTTAGGGTACAACGCTCCTTCCTTCGACACACCTTCTGGCAATGGATCTACCAACAGCTCCAAAATTCCACACGGATGCACTTGCAAGTGAAGATCTTTTGTTACCGGATTGAGCCAGCACTATAACCAAACAGGTCAGATGATACGGAAAAGATGAGAAAACCTTGGACGAAGCTAACCATAGGCAGGATCTTGAGTCGAGACTCTTCCCATGCAGGCAATCCATCCAACGACATTTCCAACCCCTCAGATTCGATCCCCAGGCCTGTCGGCACAGCCCTCGCAGGCGCCATCCAAACATATGGGTGTGGAGCATACTTGATCCTACTTCTCACAGCCAAACTCTGCAGCTCTCTAGGTAGAATGTCAAACATCGTCTTCCCAGAAACAAAAGCTGTAGTGCCTAAAGGTACTTCCAGCTCGTCACCGGTACCGTCGTCATACCGACAAACCTGCTTCGGACCAACCGGAACGTTAACCGAATAGAGGGTAGTCACCTTAGGTGGAGACAGGTCGTACAGAGCAGCGTCGATATGCCATCGATAGAACCGCGTGATACCCTTATCTTCGTCTTCTTGTGACACTTTGGTCTTGTGGAAGGTTGTGTGAGATGGGTGCTTGAGTTTAGCTTCAGCCAAACCTTCATAGTCGTATATGGTGCCATTACCGATCAATTGCACTTGAGGGACTCGGGGGATCGTCTTTAAATCAGGGTGAAGGATAGACTTCGCATTGCTCTGCGTCTTGTTATTTCCATGTCCTGAATTGCTGGTCAGAATAGAATATCTTTCAGACTCGATTCAGACCACGCACCATATGTTTCACTCTCAGGATCAAATGCCTAAAACAATATGACGAACAAACTTCGTGAAGATGACTTTAAGTTGCGCACCTTGGTTAGCGCATATTGCTCCTCAGGACTAAGATCGACGTCCCGGAATAACAGGGCATCATGCTACATTGACAAGCTCTGTGAGCCAACAATTCACAAACGGGGTGACGGCACTTTTTTGACTATGGCGAACCTTGTATAACAAGTCTCTGATTTCTCTGAACTCTTCAGGACTCAATCTGCCTGGATGGATACCTTTGACCTCCTTCCCAAAATTGACGAATTTAGATGGATCTGCGGAGGCTGGCAGAGGCAAGGGAGACAACGAAATGGTCATAATAACTGAGTACTGAGGTTGGGGTTGGAGATAAGTAGTGGATGAACAAAGTTACATTTACACATCATAAGCTCCGGACCAGGAGGCTTCGTCACGTGATGTTTCGAAGCAAAAAGGCTATCTCAAAAATGTAGACAAATTTGGTTCAGGGCATTGGAACTTTCCTACCACCCCGACCCACCATCCAGAGAAATGACAGTAACACTCGTTGCAGGAAAAGAATAATTGAACCGATCTGGGAAGGGCATAGCAAAGCTGGAAGCGACAGGGATAATGTTTTCAGGCTCATTGAGAGTATTCGAGATGTTATATTCTCCCGAGATAGGAGATAATGCGGGAGAACTTATCGAGATAGCGCTCCCAAAACCTGATGAAACCGTAAAATCAAGGACAATGTCAGCAACTAAGTCCTCAGACCCGGCATTTGAGACCTTGAATTAGAGGAAAATGTCAGATCTGTAAGCTATGTGGACGTTCGAAACCCACTTTCAGGAATACAATGTTTGTATCGTTATTTCGACTCGCTACCCAGTACAGCAGCGCTGTGTCCGACGAGGAGATAGGAGAAGTACTTAGGACGTGAGTTCCTCGATTGACGCTGAACATCTACAATGAGTAGAATAATTAGTTCCTGAGAAAGAAATCAAATGCGCAATGTATCAGACCTGCTGAACATAATATGATGTCGATTTCACAATTCCTCCCGCATCAAAGGTGATAATATCTGGGGTCCATTGATAATTTCTGATATGTTGCAAACTAGGTGCGTCTGCGAGACGATAGTTAGTGCCACTGAAGAGATTATATGGGGCGACCGAACAAACTCACAAGCACTTGCAAACACGACATCTGAGTTTCTTTCCATCCCCGTCATAAATGCCGCTTCCGCTACAGAACCAGCTAGGGTCGGATACGCCAATCTTCCATTTGGTATTGTTCCCAACGTATCGGAATCGTTCGTAGACGTGACTGTATTTCTTAACCGTCAGGCTAGTGATTAAGAATGAACTCGGTATAATAATAACCTGCGTATTCCCCAACGAAAAATTGTGTTCCGTTCCTTGGATATGAGTCAAAGAAGAATGCGTTCTGGTAGAACCAGTTCGGTGACTGATACATATGAAAATCGACTGTGGTTTGTCATGTTAGGCGCTTTAGTTGTGGGGTTTGAGAGAGTAGACCTACTCTTTTTGTAAGGCGGGTTGAGCGCAAGCGAAGGAAGACTCGTTGCAAGGAATTGTAGATTTGGAAACTTCGCACCGAGGGAAGAAGTAAAGGCTTTCCACCGATAAGCAGCATAACTATTCATGCGATGAGCTGGAATGTGCAGATTAGATTGAGTAATAAGAGACTAACGAGTTTTGTTGAAACTAAAGAGACGGTATATCAGTCGGATTCCATAAGAGGCCGCCACATCTATCAGACTTACCTGGTCTTCGTTTCCACTGAGCAATTCGACATATGTTACATCAATGGACATTGTTTCACAGGGATTACAACTCACATTTCAACATATTTCAGCTCATATGGTTCTGTCCTACCCAAACTAGCTCTCAACTTACCCCATTCATTGGTCTGCGAATCAGCCGTGATAAATTCAATTTCATTGATAACATCATCAATGTACGGCTGGAGGTCTCCTTCACGGACAATGGGCCATGTAGATAGATCTGAATAATTTGCTATCGAGATGCCGTCCCACACACCAAGAATGGGCTCCTACCATACGTATGAATTGAGACGAGAAAATACCCCATAAGTAACTTACTGCTCCAAGGTCCTCAGCCCAATTCAAATACTCCAATAGACCCTATAAACCTGTAAGAACACATCAGTAAAACATTATGGTGCATACGCACAAGACCATCGGTGTTAGGATACGCTTGGAAACAAGGTAAGAACACATTGAAATATATGCAGAAGAATGAACATACACCAATCTCCAACACGTCCAGGCCTGTTTTCCAATCTACAAACAGACACCCAGACATTTATTGTCATCATCTCGAAACTAAAACGGCACTTACGGGCCAATAGTTTCATTCCATTTCCATCGAGTAGAGAAGCTTGTGCCTTCGAGGTTGTTGCCGCCTGGAAATCTCCAGACAGAAGGATGCGTAGCAGCAAGTGCGTCTGCAAGATCAATTCTCATACCGTTTTCCCTTCCTCTAAAGGTCGGAGGGAACAAAGAAAACAACCCGAAATAGATCGTCGTTCCAGCAGCTGCCTTGCCATCTACGATGACGGTGAAGACGTTATTAGTGTCTGGCGCGGATACGCTCGGCTTGAATTCGAATGTGAACTTTTTCCACGTATTTGAGATGCCCTGAACATTTGCTGATGCGAACTGAGTTCCATGGATAGAATTCAGAGAAGCTGTGATTGTGCCCGAAAAACGGTCGGACTTTGCATAAAACGAGCCATTATACGTCCATCCTTGCTGAACCTTTATTCCCCAATAACCTGTATTTAGGAATCCAATGGGTCCCGAGACAACCTTGGGGATCTGCACTTGTAGGCTATTTGGCAAGGTATTGGAGACGCCTGGAGTTTTATTGGTTACGGACAAGAGAGCACCATTGTAGGGTTGCCAGGCATTCAAACTGATAAGGACGGAGGTGAGAATATACCATCGAAAATTATTGCAACAAGGCAGAAACGGACGCATTTTGTGTGCCAGGAAGAACTGCTTGGAAAGCGCGGTTCTGAAGAAGCTCGGCTGTCAAAACTGGTTTAAAAAAAGGGTTGAAACGTATAACTCGTTGGGAACTCACCATATAGCCCACCGTCTCCACTGAGGTCGACGTTAGACACAATTCTGTAAGTTGACAGATTCGCACCTATGATTGATGTCCTGCAAAAATGAATGCGGCTGAATAAGCATGCTCTGAGTCTTTGAGAGTCCTGTTCATAAGCTTGCCTCCCACATATAACCGTACAACGTAGGTGATATAGGTACGGTGACATTCTTAGTGATCCGCAAATTCAGGGCATTTGGAGCTGTCAAGGTGGCGAGGCTAGGCAACACATAGCAAGGAAGGGCAGTCAGGAGAAAAGCCTTTGAAGGCATATTGGGTGGTTACTACGAATTCCGGGTGACCTTTACATATTAATGCAACGGACCGGTTTTCGCCCTGGGCATCGAAGACGGTCCGTGCGCCAAACGGTAAATATGGAACCAGGCGGCCGAGAAGGTATGTTGGATCACATGAACGATGGGTGGAATCCGCGAGCGTCCCGGTGAGGAGTAAGCAATCAGTAAGTTGGCAAGTATATTCGAGAACAGCTGGAAAAAATAAACGGCGAGATCTCGGGCGGGATCATGGCGGACGTGTACGGAAACACATTCAATCCCTGCGCCGACCGACTCAGACTACATCATTCCTGCTATTACGATGACCCTGTGGTCTCCTGCCGAACCTACGTCAGTGGATTTCAGCGCCGGGTAAACTCGTTACGCAGTGCTGAATCCCAGCGGCAATACAGCTGGCTTCTGTGCGACGGGGTGCTGGCTTCTCCTAGGGAATAAAGATACGTATATGAAAGCCTGGAAACCATTCATAAACATTGCTTCTTCCCTATCGCACTCGTTGTTCGCAGGATCTCTCATGAGTGCCTTGTGCTGTCCTGGGCTGAATGAGGTTGAGCTGAAGACTCGTGCAATGCTCGATCTGGAAGGTGGTAGCAATCGTGGGCTTCTTCATCACCAACGTTCAACTCAGAACACCCAGCTAGTAGTACGACTTCTTTGTCCTGGTTGCACTCGCAATGACTCACCAGTAATCTAATACACCCATGTCTGCCGTGAATTCTAATGAGATATACCACCTACCTTTACAGCAGGATATGCAGACAGGCGTCATATCTCCTGACTCACTCGGACGACGACTAGTAGAACTTCCCGGGCTCTATTTATAGAACAAGAGCTTGCCTGTATTTATGCTACTTTGACCGATATCTCAATGAAAAGATGAAGGATAGATCCTCTTCGCCAAATCGATCGCGTTCTTATCTCTAACATGGAGCTACAACCACGATGCGCCATCCAAAACGATGACAGTAACGCTCGTCGCGGGGAAGGTATAGCTGAACCCGTTTGCAGAAGGGATAGCAAAGCTGGAACTAACGGGGACGATGTTTTGGGGCTCGTCGATGGTATTCGAAATGTTGAATACTCCTGAGGTAGTCCTCAACGAGATAGTGGTTCCTGAATGCGATGGTACCGTAAAATCAAGAGCAATGTTAGCAACTATGTCCTGAGTTCCTCCATTTGAGACCTTGAATGAATATATCAGATCTGAAAATTGTCTGGACGTCTTGAAACCTACTTTCAGGAAGACGGTGTTTGTATTGTTACTGTGACTCGCAACCCAGTATAACGGGGCCGTACTTGCTGAAGAAACAGGGAAAGTACTTAGGACATGAGTCCCTCGATTGACGCTAAACATCTAGAATGACCGGAATAATGAGTTCCTAAAGGATCAAGTGCATAATGTATCAGACCTCTTGAACATAATATGATGTCGATTTCACAATTCCTCCCGCATCAAAGGTGATAATATCTGGGGTCCATTGATAATTTCTGATATGTTGCAAACTAGGTGCGTCTGCGAGACGATAGTCAGTACCACTGAAGAAATTATATGGGGCGACCGGACGAACTCACAAGCACTTGCAAACACGACATCTGAGTTTCTTTCCATCCCTGTCATAAATGCCGCTTCCGCTACAGAACCAGCTAGCGTAGGATATGCCAATCTTCCATCTGCTATTGTTCCGAACAGATCGTTTTCGTTGGTGGATGTCACTGCATTTTTCAAATGTCAGGCTAGCGATTAAGGATGAATTAAATATGATCTCAACCTGAATACTCCCCAACAAAATATTGTGTTCCGTTCCTTGGATACGAGTCAAAGAGGAACGCGTTCTGGTAAAACCAGTTTGGCGACTGATACACATGGAAATCGACTACGATTGGTCATGATCATGTCAGGGAGTTCAGTTGTGAAAATTTGGAAAAGCAGACCAACTATTCTTGTAAGGCGGGTCGAGTACAAGCGAAGGGTAACTCGTTGCAAGAAACTGTAGGTTAGGAAATTTTGCACCAAGTGCAGAGGTAAAGGCCTTCCAGCGATACGCAGCATAACTGTCCATCGAGTAAGCTAACATGTGCAGATTCAACTTGATACAGAGACCAACGATGGTTGTGCGAACTAGAGATAGTCGGTCAAATTCGACAGATATCCATCAACTTGAATCTTACCATGTCTTCGTTTCCACTAAGAGAGTTGACAAATGCTACATGAACAGACGTTATTTCGCAGAGATTAAAAACTCACATTTCAACATATCTAAGCTTATACGGCTTCGCCCTACCCAAACTAGCTCTCAGTTTACCCCATT
This sequence comes from Sarcodon sp. MG97, assembly GCA_003313065.1. Taxonomy (NCBI): domain Eukaryota; kingdom Fungi; phylum Basidiomycota; class Agaricomycetes; order Thelephorales; family Thelephoraceae; genus Sarcodon; species Sarcodon sp. MG97. Next base: position 112,804 of record QGOD01000045.1, read on the forward strand.
CATTGGTTTGTGGATCGGCGGTAATAAATTCAATCTCGTTGATCACATCATCAACGTAGGGTTGGAGGTCTTGTTCGGGGACAACTGTTGGGGTTGAACCTCCTATCGAGATGCCGTCCCACACGCCTAGAATGGGTTCCTATTATACATGTAAATTGAGACGGGACAACATTATGAGCAACTCACTGCACCAAGGTCCTCAGCCCAATTCAAATATTCCATTAGGCCCTAGAAATCTGTCAGAATGCAAGCAGTGTGATATTATGGTTCACCCATACAAGACCATCTGTGTTAGCGTACGCTTAGAAACAAAGTAAGGAAACATTGAGATATATGCTGAAAAGGAGACATACTCCAATCTCCCATACGACCAGGTCTGTTTTCTAGACTATATTATACCAAGACGTTATTGTGATCATCTCGGCGACTAAAATAACACCTACGGGCCAATAGTTTCATTCCATTTCCAACGGGTCGAGAAGCTTGTACCTTCGAGGTTGTTGCCGCCTGGGAATCTCCAGACAGAGGGATGCGTAGCAGCAAGTGCGTCTGCAAGATCAATTCTCATACCGTTTTGTCTTCCCTGGTATGTCGGGGGAAACAAAGAAAATAACCCGAAATAGATCGTTGTACCAGCCGCTGCTTTGCCATCGACGGTGACAGTGAAGACGTTATTAGTATCGGGCGCGGATACGCTTGGCTTGAATTCGAATGTGAACTTTTTCCAGGTCTTAGAGATACCGTGAACTGTTTCTGACGCGAACCGAGTCCCATGGGCAGAATCCAAAGAGGCCGTGATTTTGCCTGTAAATGTATCGGACTTTGCATAGAACGAGCCACTATACGCCCATCCTTGCTGAACCTTGATCCCCCAATAGCCTGTATTTTGGAAACCAACAGGCCCCGAGGCAGCTTTTGGAATCTGAACCTGTAGGCTATTTGGCAAGGCATTGGAGACTCCTGGTGTCACTGCGGTTACAGACAAGAGAGTACCATTCGAGGGTTGCCAGGCATTCAAACTAACAAGAGCGGAAGTGAGAACATACCGTCGAAATTATTTTGTAAGACGGGAACGCACGCAGTTTGTGTCCCTGGAAGAACAGCTTGGAAAGCACGGTTCTGAAGGAGCTCAGCTATACGAACAGACTCAAAAAAAAGGATTGGAGGCATGCACAGTAAGGAACTTACCATATAGCCCACCGTCTCCACTGACGTCGAAGTTAGCCACAACAGTGCCGCGGTATGGACAGATTCGCACCTCTGATTGATATCCTGCAAAGCGAAGCGCCTTTAATGGCATTCCCCTTAAAAATTCTGTTCATAAGCTTGCCTCCCACATATAACCATATAATGTTGGCGATATAGACACGGTGACACTCTTCGTGACCTGCAAATTCAGGACATTTGAGGCTGTCAGGACGGCAAGGCTAGGCAAGACACAGAAAGGAAGCACAGTCAGGAGCAAAACTCTTGAGGGCATGCTGGCTGGTTACTACTATTTTCTGGCCACCCTTACATATTGATGCAACGGACCGGATTGCGTTGTTTGGAATCGAAGACGGTCCGTGCAGGCGGCCGAGAAACACGATGAATCACATGAACGATGGGTGGGGTCATACGAGTGTGGTGGGTAGTGAGTTATTTGTCGGTTTGCATGTATATTCGAGAACAGAAAATGGCGAGATCTCCGAGGCCAGTCATGGGTTTGGGGTCGACCACATCATTTCCAAAAGCTCTTCTGCTGATTACCCTGTGACTCATTATCTGCCGAAGCGGCGTCTGTAAGGTTCAGCTCCGGGTAAACTCATGACGTGCCTTTCATTCCCGGAGGCAATACTGATGGCTTCTGTCTGACAAAACGGCGCTGAATTCTCCTTGGAAATAAGGATACATATGCAAACCTGGCAACAATTGCTTTTCTACTTCCATTGATCTTTGCAGGATCCAGGTGGCCTTGTAAGAGTGTGTTGTGTGCTGCCGGGGTTCGGAGCCAGCTGAGCTACTGACTTGTGCTCGATCCGGAAGGTGGTAGCAATCGTGGGTTTCTCCATTATCAAGACCTTTAACTTCTTGTTGGACTCGCAATGACTTACTAGTAGTCTAGTACACCCATGTCCGCCGTAAAGTCTAATGAGACACATCAAGTACCTCCACAACCAACTACGCAGGAATCCTTTGAAGGCGTCATATCTCCGAACCCGGACGACTACAACTTCCCAGAGTTTACAGAACAAGAGTTTGCCCAAATTGATGCCATATTTGACCAACATTTCAATGAAAGCATAGGTGCAGCAGAGATAGATCCTCTTTGCGGAACGGCAGACTATCACACCTCTGACGAACCCCAAGTTGTGATAGAGTACGAAGCGGAGGCGGCCTCTAATGCAAAGCTCACACACAAGCAACCTTATCTTGGTAAACCTGTCGAGTATCGTAATATCAGTCCTTTCGACAGACATCGTCTTCGGGGGTTGCTTTCAGTGTCGGACCTGGTAGCTCCTGCATGGTATGTCATGTTTTTTTCTTAGCTCGATCTCTCGTTTACACCAGCTGGGCGAGTAGGTGTGAGCTGCAATTTGATTACGGCCTACGTCAGAAACGGTACAAGAAATTAGAAGATCGTCCTACGTCATTTGTTTCTAGTAAAGGAAAAACCATTGTAGTTGCGGAGGCGACTGCAAAACGCAACGACCGCACTCTGAAGGGCGGTAGAGTGAGTTTCCTTCGTCCGACTCTCGTCGTTACTCTCACGATCTTGTAGATTGTACATGAACGCTTAGAGCGGGAGATTCGTCCCGAAAAGTTATATGTCCCTGTAACCTCTATCGAAGAAAAATGGGCTACGCGGTATGAGAACTTGTTCTACCAAGATCACATCCCTTACCTTGGGACTTAGACTTCTAGACATGGTAGAGTGCATTCAAGATTTAATGGATATCGGGTTCTGTGTGCGTGTGATGTTACTCTTCTATTGTCTGAGATTCCGCTCAGTCGCTTTAATAGCGCGAAATGCCTGTCTTTGGGATTATACATGATCACGCTGTCCTAGGCGTTGTTGTACGTTGTTGATTCCCCCGGAACGCAAGGCTGCTGAAGACACTCACAGGACGAAATTGCGTATACGCCTATTCTCGGTGTGGGCACAGGAGAGCACGGAAACAAACGACTCTCGACTTCAGCCCCATCTACACCTCGAAAACCTAAACGGACTCGCTCGGACCACTCTCCAGCTCGACGTGACTTGCACGCAATATTTCAACCCCCTTCTCCTCAGACCAGGCCGGTCCCTTCAATATCCAACCTCGTCCCAACCAGTCATGTGCTTCGTTTATTTGACAACAAAACGCGTCGTGTGAAGACTTTACCCTCTGATCGTGACACGCTTCCGTCTCGTTTACAGCTTATGCTATATCACCGCCTATTACAAGGTCTCATCTCTACATCTTCCCAGCAGACGACGGACTTTAATGAATTCTGGACACGAATCAAAGCCGATCCACTGAAACCCTTTTCACGTCAGTTTTGTGATCAGTCGGGATTGCCGCCGAGCACGGAAGTGGCTGATGGGCAAGATCCAGGAAGAATGTGGTGTCTAAATGACTTGACCAATATGTGGAAAAACATTGTGCTTGTCCTAGGGGTCGACGGGGTGGACCAAATTTTAACACTGGTTTATCGAACACGCGGTTTTTCCAAAACTAAGAGAGGGTCAACTACCGACAGTAGAAGAAGAAAGGATATCCGCGGTGAACAACTATCAACAGAAGAGATGCAAATAGCCCAGGCCATCAAGGCCAGCTTAAAAGATCTCGGGATTGAAAATGAAACGATATTAGACCAAGCCGTAATGGAAACCCTCCAACGCGTGCAGGACAATGGCGGGCCGGATGTCCGCACAACTGATTTACTAGATTTCGATGACCAGTCACTCAGAAGAGTCGAGAGTAGTCCAGATTCAGCGGGACGACAGGAGACAAATACAAACGATTCTTCCGGAGAGGGTGAAGAGGATGATGATATACTTGGGTCTAAAACATTTGTTATTGATAATGATGTACTGGATAACTATCTAGACCGAGTTCTGGATTGGTGGCACGGGATTCGACCACCGAATGGTGTCGAGATTGAAGACTCGGGTCGTTGCAGGTGCGTCACCTGAGGTCAATTTTTTCTTTCTTGGTTTGTTGACTGCTTCGGGGATTACAGGACATGTGAGTATAGGGACGGTTGCGAATGGAGAAATGAAAGGGCTGAGGAGGCGCTGAACAAAGCGCGCCCCCCACACAGCAGTTGATACACATGTCTGCAAGGGGAGATATTTACTTGATCCGGCTTTGCGTAACCTTGACCAATTGCTTGCCTCGTGTATTTGGCTTGCTTTATGGGGGATGCCATCTTGGAGTGATTAAATGTTTATGGAGGAAAACATTTTCATCCTATGAAGGTCCAATTGGGAACACAGTGATCAATTAGACTGAATATCCGACTCGGACAATTACATTACGCTGCTCTGTACATTAAAAAAATGATGTCCTTCAGAACTTGAACCCTCCAGCCAACTTCATGACGCCCTCTGGATCATACTTCTCCGCAAGATTCTTTAACACGCCCACATTCTCGCCATACATCTCTTGCAGAGGCGTACCATAAATCGCATAGTTTGGGTACAGCGGGGCGAACTTTAGTTGTGAACCTTGTTCCTGCATAATAATAGACTCTAGATGGGCAGCGCTGGCAGAAATAGCGTCATAGAAATCTTGATCAAAGATTGATGAACCCCATGTATAAACGAGGTTTAGAGGGACAGTAGCAGTGCCAGGACTGCGCGCTGAGGAGGGTGGCCAGGCCGAACGGGAATCCGTGTGAGTTAGATAGTTGGATAAAAATGGCTCTACATCATAGAAAATAGTTAATGCCGAGTCTATCGCTAGATGCGATCCCCAGAACTGGAGCAATTGTTTTTAGTAGAGCTTGTCGACGACAAAGTCATGTACATACCAGTGTTTCGTTGACAATTGCATTAAGAAGAGATGGGGTCCACTCTTTGACGGCAACAGTATTGAAGAATGTTCTGCGTCATCGAGTTCACATGAGATTAGAAGGCGGTCGCGGGTTGCTCAAAAGACCATACCTCAAATTATCAATAGCATTAGAACCAGTATCATTGACAAGTGATGTAAAAGAGCGTGTCATTACATCGGAACTGATGCTGGGGATGGCCAGGAATTCGTCAAAGATGCCTTGCGGGGGCTGAGGGCCGTCATAGAAGATGATGTTGGTCATGATTGGCTAGATGTCTCGTCACCTCTGCGTGTCAGAAAAATAGTAGTTTGCCGTAAAACTCACAAGACCAGCAGCGTAAGTGTATGACGGCAAAATTTGAGCTTTTGGATCAGTTACGTTGGCGGCAAAAGCTTCAATTGCCGCGTTGAGCCTGTCAAATTCAGTTCCAGGATTTATAATCAAACCACCCTTTGATTACTGGATAAGCAAAGGAGTGAAAAAGTACACAAATTTCTTACCCAAACTTGACCCTGTTGGTGAGTCTGCAGGATGAAATTCGTCACGATCCCCTAATCAAGGACTGTTAGTAATGATACGCCCCGAAAGTTAATCCAAGCCTACGAAATTATTGCCACCTCCCTTTGGTTGGCTCAAAACGTCAGCGATGTCGTAATAGCGGCCAAATTCGTACGCACTTTCAGACCAAAGAAAATATCTGAATATGAGGTTGCAGTTGCGGTGATCAGGGCTCCAGTAGGCAATACAAGCTCAAACGCCTTGACGGTGTCTACTGTCAGCCCGTACTGATTTGTAAACCATGAATATCCTAGTTAAGAAGGATCAGTATCAATTACAATTGAAAGAATTCTTTGGCATACCTCCTCCCAGGATTAATCCTGCAACACCAACCTACAAGTGTAATGAGTGGTGATACACAAGGAACATCGTGAGACACATACTCCATTGACTCTACCACCAACGACGCACACACCAAGAGGTTCCAAGGCCACGTATACTTGATCCCAGGTTAATCCGGCGCCGATGGTAGCGGTCTGCGAGGATGCATCGTATGTGACTTGTGAAAATCGATACATGGAAATCTGGACGCCCAAGGTCGACGAAAAACCGGGGTTGGTAGCATGCCCACCACCCTTGACCTATTATAAGAAGAATGAATTCCGATGTAGAGTGTTAATTATGCTCATAGAGCTTACTGCGAAAGGAGTTTGTGTCTGAGCCAAGATCTCGAGCTAAGAAATGATGTGACAGGTGTAAGGTGGGTTCAAAGACACAAAGTGTATTTCGCCTACGATTGAAGAGATATCCTGGGCTGTACCCGGTTCAACCACGCAAGCGGACTCCTGAGAACTCGAGGAAGGCGGGTGATATATACCTCGTATATATGATGGTTGTCCTGCCAGTACTGGATTCAACGTTTGTTCGATTAAAGACACGTTCAATCCACTGACCAGGATAATAAACGTTTGATGAAGAGGAGATCACTCCTGACAAGCGTTCACAGACAGCGGTATAGTTGGTCGCAGCAAAGACATCAGGTATGATTGCAAATAGTAGAACCAGTGGCAGAACTAGGGCAGTGAGAAATGTGCCAAGCATCGATGAGAATTATGGGGAGGGTGTTGGCATCAGAAACGTAAGTTCAATATTTATGTTTGACCTGACTCCTGACTGGACTTGTTTCATTGTCCGGCATTTGCTTTCCACGATGACCTGCCGGTACCTGAGGTCTGGGTGTCAAGATTCAAGAGACGATAGATCTAGATAGAATCACTAGTACGGCGACTAACAAGCGCCAACGCCGAGGTTCTTCTGAATGTCGCATCGTCAAGTCGAAGAGTCTTTGGTCATTAATACCTATTAGACTTGTCCGGTCACGCCGCATTACGGTTCCGATCAACAGCAACTCGCTAGTTGCTTGTCGGAGCTGGAATAGAATGTGGCGTGACAGGTTCTATTGCCGTAATCGGTTATTGTTCATCCTCATGGCAGCTTCCCTTCTAGCGGCGCTGGAATCCTGCGTGCATAAAGCTTGATCATCTTTGCCTCAGACTGCTCGTCATAAGCGGTTACTAA
>QGOD01000045.1:119968-145644 GCA_003313065.1 Sarcodon sp. MG97
AGTTGCCAAAGTTCACGCGAGTTTTCAATTATGCGCCGATTTGCCGCTATCTGAGTTTGAATATTTTTGAACCCTTCGGATGGTAATCAGCAGCCTCCTAGGCTGTATGAAGACTGCAGCAAGAGTGATGACGAAAGCTAGAAAAATGGCAAGATGCCGATGAATATATTGTCGTAGAGGTACACGTATTGCACCTCGATTTGGGTCTGAGTCCATGAGTAATAAGCCAGTAGTTTGAAAGGATTCGGGCCTCAATAATTTGAAGACGCAAAAGATTCCAAGTTCAAACTCAGATAGTGGCACATCGGCAGAAAATTGAAAACTCGCGTGAACTTTGGCAACTTGCGTTTGAAGTGAGCCTACCGAACGGGCTCTAATATTTAACAGAGAGAATCCTGGCTCAGCGAGGCCATATATCATAAGCCGACCTTTGACGTGTGTAACGAACAGCTCCTGGTTTTGGAACGCGCAATTTCATTCATCAGACGAGGGCATCTAATCACTTTATTTCTATCGCTACCGTCCCTTGAGCTTTGTCGGCCTCTAACTTGAAGCACCGAGAGCACTGCCTCTGCATGCTTCTCACTTTGATCGTTTGTCCCGGCTCAACGTCTAAAGCTTGATCATCTTTGCCTCAGACTGCTCGTCATAAGCGGTTACTAATACAAGCTCCCAAGCCATCCTCACAGATGCCCAGCCTCCGGATGAGTCAGGCTGCCCTTATCGCCTAGACGTACGTACCTGTCATGCGTGAATCTACAGCCGTTCGGTTCGACCTGTTCGCATCTTGTCCATGTCATACCAGTTGCTCGCTGGTAACGTCTCATTCCAACTATTATACGGCGTCTAGGAAACACTGTTGGTGCTGATGGTGTTACCATCTTGCAAACCCCATTTCGTGGGGATACAGTATCACCTTTTTGTCACCGACAATAGTGCCTCCCCGGTTTAGCGCACAGGGCTACGATGCTGTGACTGTTTGGGTGCCCACATTTATCATACTCTTAGGATAATTCAGTTGGCACTGCTCCATGGATTCTGCTCGCGCCTACCTTCAACAATGTTGCATGAGATTAATTATTCGGAACCGCCAGATTACTATAATGTCTGTTAGTAAATTTCGAAGTGAAGACAGCAGGCCTGTTACCTGTTATCGCCAGAGGAACTCATAGATACTGAAGGCCCCGTGGGGTTCCCTTCCGTGCTGATCTACCGGGCGGTGGGCTGGCGGGCCTGAGCTGTGGGGCTAGGGCGGGGAACGATGAAGCACCATTCTCTCGCTGGAATTGAGCATTCATGGTTGCCAAACCTCAGCCAAAACTCGACAATGAGAAAGGGTCCAAACCATCATCGCCAATTCTCTCGTCGCACACACCCGTCGATATCAAGGCAGAACTTCCCTTTGGCAAACATGCTGAACTAAACAAAGAACTGTCGTGGGATACATCCCAGCCAACTCGAGTAATATCGCCCACACTGTATTTCTTACCCATCGTCTTCTAACATTCACCGGATCCAGATTTCTGCATCCACTAACGAGGTTGGCGTCAAAGCTATCCCAGGATACCCGCTTCTCTCCGTCGACGACCGCCCACATGTGCTCGATTTCCTGGCACGCGATATTCTCCATGATAAACTGAACGAATTATCCCCCGTTTTCTGGCTTCTGGCTACTCCACGCAGCTCCCATATATCCGCTCTGCACCACCAAATAGTCCGCGGAAGGGACATTGTCATCACTGAAAATCCCGGGCTGCACCTCCTCTGGTACTATGACAAAGTATACATCAAGCCACTCCCGCCATACCTCACCAGTTATGCGTTTTGGAAAATATACCTCTCGGGGGATACCCCTGCTTCTTCTGCGCTGCGACAGGCAGCTTTGGGATATGTCCGATCGTATTATCACCTCATCCAGCATCGGTCAGACTTTGATCTCGCTGTGGAGAAGAAATTGGTTGACGCGACGACAAATTTTGCACAACTTCTCTACTTTCTCCAGTCCTTTCGAGACATCCGCGACGACGAAGTCACCCCTCGCTACCGATATGGCGAACTCCGTTTAGGCCGCCTGAACCTCTACAGCAAATTCTACCTGTTTGAGGTCCACTATCACAAGGTTATGGGGCATTATGGCCCCTACCTCGCCGAGATCGTTGCCCCATTCGTGTTTGTCTTTGCTGCCGTCTCGGTAGCGTTGGGGGCTATGCAAGTTGTGTTGGCTGTAGAGCAGATGAGCGCTGGCGGGATTGAGGGCTGGAAGGCGTTCTCCTCTGCTTCTCGTGGCTTTTCAGTCGCTTGTTTGTTTCTGGTATTAATCGCATTTAGTTTCGTTCCTGGCGTTGTTTGCTTCTTCCTCCTGAGAGAGCTTGTATTCGCCTTGAAGCATTATCGTCGAACGTAGGGATCTTCTAGAAGCTGATTTCCTTGAACTTTGTCTAGAGCATTCCTTGTATGTGCGACAGACTTGAGACTGCATTTAGTAACATTGTATGTTCACAGATAACTCGCACAAAAGTGAAATACTGAATCGAAACACTATGAAAACATAGGCAATACACTGTCATATAGCAGAAACAAATTTACAAAGGTCCGATATCCAATCCATGAAAGATAAGACAATGGGGTATACATACTCAAATGCTCAGGAAACCCGCTTTCGCAGGATATTAATTGTAAAGGTTTACGCTCGATTTTCCAAAATTTCCGCAAAATATCACCTTGTCAACCATCTTAAGCCTTCAAGATATGCAACAGGCTCGAAATAAAGTCAACTTACTTCACTGTTTAGATCACTCCACTTTAACTTTTCCACCAGATGGCGCGGATACGGAAGCGTTGGTTGGGCGCAGAGGCGCAGAATGTCCAGTGGCCATTAGGCTGTGTATGCCTTGAGATGCGACGGTCCGTCGTTTATAGTTCTTTCCATTTAGCTTCCATATCGTTGTCCGCGCGGCGTCAAGATTCGCCTTCGTCTCGGCCAGTCCAAAGGGGTCTTTCAAAAGCTCCCAAACGAACGTCATTGCGGAAAGCATAAGGATTGCGCTTATAACCGAAAAAATGACAAAGGGCTCAGGAAGGTATGGCGATAGTCTGCCCGAACCCCATTGTCCGATCCATCTTGCCTCGTATAGAACAAGGACTACGAGACTGAAGACGGTGACGAATGCGTTCGCCACCATATGAAAGGTTCTCTCGAGGAACGTGAATGTGTGGAAAGTGATAAAGAAATAGCAAGCCGAGGTAAGGACTGATCTCTTCTTCTTCCGACCTAGTTTGAACCGGGTGCATGCTCCTACAAATACTGCTTGAAGTAGCCCATACGAAATGTAGTACTTCATGGTCTTTCGCCATCTGAATCGGTCGACACCCCACTCAAACGGGTTGGCTATGATTGCTTGAATGTCGTCGAGTGGATGGGGACAAATATGAGCGCCGAGAGACGGCCAGTACTTCCACCGGAGGCAGTAGAGCACAAGTCCCACGCACATGTCTATCGTGTCAACCCTTCCGAAAAGTATAAGCGCATTATCACAGTTTTGCTTTGCCATCCGGAGACGTTGAGCTTGCCATAATAGCAGACTCCACAGAACGGGACCAACACAACGGTTAATCGTCTGACCCACTAAAAGTAAGAATATTCCAGGTAATGCTCGTAAAGCGACAACGAAGTTGAATGTTGTGCTCAGTGTTCTCATTCCGCTGGTGTGAAGTAACAAGATTGGGTTATGTAACCTCGAACGACCCCTTGGTAAATGGAAAGTATATTGAAGCCAATAGTTATTGGTCCAATTTGTCACCAGAGATATCAAACCGCGGCGTGGAGAAAACAAGGTAAGATAGAACCACACGTGTATCCAGCGGTGGTATTGGATTCTGCGGTGTCTGTCGATACTTTCTTCCCAATTGAATCCTTCGGGCTGCTTGGCTTTGCGGGTTGCGAGCTCCAGAGTCGTCAGTGTCAATAGGCCGTAGTATCGGTGAGGTTTTGTGCTCAGGTATTGGGCGCTGAATTCCAAATCTTCCGGGCGTAACTTTGATAAGAACGGAAGCGCTATTAGGAATTCTGTAACGAAGGAGCTGTATGCAAGAAGAGGAACAGCGTTCGCAAACACTTCTTGCTCGGGAACTGCGTCAAAATTGTACACCCAATCCCGCACAGGATTTACAGAGACAGTCATGCAGACACGGCGGAGAGAAATAGATAACTCCTGGAGGATATCAAAATTCGGCCGAATCGTCTGGGCAACTTTCGGGAACTGCTTTAGCAGATCCCCTAAGCCCTGCATAAGAATAGAATCTGGTGTTTCCTTCACTCTAGGGACACTAAATTTTCGCCAAAAGCCTTCTTGGGAGAGAAGCGGGAATGATAGACCCCATCCGGTGATACTGGGGAATTGTTGGGACTGTTCGTCGCGGAGGATATTTGCAACCTTCTGAACCACTGCTAAGTATTCTGTCGGGCTAGGGAAGCTTCTCCTAAACGTTCCAGTTGCGCGCGAAGCAGGCAAGATTGCATCCCGAGTCTGTTTGAAAGCCATCAATTCCTCCATTTCGTCAATTCCCGCCGGCTCTCGGACAGCGAGATCCGTAGATAGTTGTCCCAGAAAATCCACCGACATCGTTAATGTTGTGGTGAGCAAATTATGCAAACTGCGAATTAGCTCACTATCTCGGGTCCAGGCGTGTGGGCATTTCTCTCCGTGTTTGCTCCAAAACGATCCAGCATAATGAAGGAGAGGCGGGTCGATGACGTTCTCGTAGTAAGCTGAGATGAAGTCACGGAATGCGTCACCGGGCAGTTGTGAAAGACAGGTTTTTGTGGCTACATAATGTGCCTCGGTCTCTTCAATGTGGAACAGACTATGCACGGCCCTGGCCTCAGCGTCAACTGTCTCCAAGGTCCCGGTGAGTAGCTGCCGTAAGGAGTAGTGGCAGAGGCGGATACTTCTTCCACGTTGTGTATTATCGACATCGGAGCCGGCCGCTTGATCACCTAGGTATTGGTGGGTTCGTGATTGATCGATATCTACCAACGGCCCAAGTAGATTCGTAAAGAAAAGTTCGAGTTCAACCTCGGATGCAGTATCATCGGCGCCTAAGGGATTAAAATCCTCCTCTTTTAACCAGATCGCAGTCCTCAGTTGTCTGGTGGTCAACGGCTCAATGGCGCAGACAAGCCATCCGAGGGCGAGGTGCGCTCTGCGAACGACAAAGGCAGGTTTCTCTGAAATCCTTTTAAGCACTTTGATGTAGGCAGGGTCCAGACCAGGTGGAAACTCTTGCAGAACTCGTCTGACGTCATTGCTATTCTGACCATAGGATTCCAACATTCCAGTCATCAAGCTGACCCATTGAAACATCCCTTGCGATTTCTCTCGAATTGTATCAGCGATAAGATGCTCGACGCTCTTGAGATTTGGATGATCACGAACAAGCATGGCGCTTTTTTCGAGAATGAAGTCCTCGATATCAGTACCGGTACAGCTGGTGATATCGATAAGTGCTTTCCCGAAGGACAGATGATTGACGACGGCATCTCTGATGAACGCCTCATCTTGACATAATAGTAACAGCCTTATTTGTGGCGATTCCCTCACGCTAGCCAATAATTCCAGGAGACGTTGTGCATGAGTTTTCATAAGTTCATCGATACCGTCCAAGATTATGCTATGCCCAAGTCAATGCCTACGACAATAAGATTGATGCAAAAACTTACTACACTCCCTTCAGTTCATTGACCAGTTTCAAAAACAAATCAAGCAAATCCAATACAGATGGGTCGTCATAATCTTTTTGAAATTGTAGGGCAATAAGATGGAGCTTTTTGCTCTCTGGATGTTGCTGAAGCAATTGATTTATCATAGTCCGGAAGATACCAGACGGCGCTACCTCTTCTTTTCCTTGGCAGAAGAAATAGAGCACCGAAAATCGTACACGCGGATCGATTATGGGACATGAATCATCGTTCTGCGTGTTCCCTTCACATACAGCTTCCTTCCAAGATCCCAGATGATGTAATTGTTGGAGATGATCGACGAGAAACCCAGATAGAACAGATTTTCCACTTCCAGGTTTGCCGAAGATCCACACTCCCCCGTTGGCCCCCTGCGACGCCGAAGGGTCGAGCCATGTTTCTAGGTACTCATGAGTGAGTGACCATGCGCATGTTCCGGGAGCACGGTGAATGAGTAATTCTTCCCGTCTTGTGGCTAATGACAAGGGACGCAGCCAAGCTTTGAACCGATAAAGGTCGGAGTCTTAACACAAAAATCTAGTTAGGATTAGGATAATTAGAGGAAGGGTTTGACATACGGCAGTGTGGGCTCGTGTAAGTGAAAGCTAATAAACAATTAGATCAGGGCAATAGACTGAGCGCGAGTGAGAAGGAGAAGTTGTACCTTCCAGTCTAGCCTTTACTATCGAGTCTGCTTGTCCACAGATGATACAAAGCTGATTCTTCACAAGGGGATAGTCATCCTTTCCAGTGAATTTATTCATCTCCATGTGATTGGCTGCCAAACCCTCACAAACTGCATCATCCAAACAAGCTGATTCCTTGCTCACGACGATCTAAAAAAGTCACGAAAATGATGATAAGTACCAGCTAAAACCAGACAGAACGTACCCCGAGTGGAACTTCTTTCGTTTCGTAGAAACAAACTACTTTCAGATTGAGAAGATTGTCCGAGTTCCTGATAGATCTGAAATCTTCATTTAATTCTGGCAAAATAGATGTTGTGGAGTCGACACGAAGGGCCTTGAGTTGCTCTGGATACGCTTTGTAGCCTAACATTTGACCCGTCAAGGCCTTCCATAGTCCCCACTCTGCAAAGTTGGATCCACGATGTGGCGTGCCAAGGAAAACAATTCCGGCGGTAGCCTTGACGATACTTTGGAAGTCCTCGTAGTCTATTTCATGTGTACCAATCTTACCAGCGAAGACAAGTGCCTTGAGGAAAGAAGCAATTAGTAGTGAGATATGTCATTAGAACAGACCCATAGACAGCAAACCTGTTTGATAACCAGACCACCAAAACTATGGCCTATGAATACCAGAGGGCGCCTTCTCTTTCAAAGAATGAGTAACATAACAGGGATAGAAAGCGTTTCTGGATCACCCTCGTGGAACACATCCGTAACTGCCGACTGTGACTTCGGTCAAGGACTAAACATCTTAGAAGCCTGCGCGCACAATCTCGCAATGTTACATGGTCTGGGTCGTCGAACCACTTGGAGTCGTATTCGAATGTGGTAACTCTGGCTTTCTCGATGTCCCTCCCGAGTAAATCCCGGAGCCACATAACCTTGACACCGTTTTCAGTTTTCTTAATCCATGTAGATCCATATTTTGATCCCAGGCCTTGTACGGCAACGATGCTACGTGAACAGAGGGGTCAGCTCTGCTGTCGTCCGCGGTAGTAGTCCTCGAACTAACTCAAGTACCGGCTCTTGGCCACCCCCGTACTCTTCTCGCAAGCCTAATCTGGACGGTTGAGTGCTTGAACGCTCATTCATCTTCGAAAGTGAAGGTAAGAAATCATCCACAGTTTTGTAGATGCGAGTGGGCTGTGTTGTTAACTATTGCAGGTGAAACGCCATAGTAATAGAGACCCCTTAATCAGTACTACTAGAGCAGAAAAACCTCCGCACAACTCCCACCTCCGAGAAACAGTCGACGCACCACATAAAAAAGATCACCAGTCTCAAAATGTAATGAACGGACAATCTTTTCGCGTGCCATTAGGAACTCGCCCAGTCTGAACTACTCATGAAGGACGAGATGGTAAAGATGATACTACGTTACATCGAGCCAGAAGTCGGACACAAATAATACACAATAACAACAGCATACGGCACATCACCGACGTTTTGATCTTGCGTCATCAACGACTGGAGACCCTCTCCGTTTCCTGCATGGACAGGCTCAATGAATACCTTGTTCGACCGGTGGAGCACAGGCCACTCACCGGGATCTTTCTTCAGGCGGTGTGCCACTGTTAACATCCCTCCCACCTCCATAATCTAGCCCATCCACTCCGGCAGCATTGCCATCTCGATCTTTGTATTTATTTTGATTTCGAGGACCAGTGGGGACATTTGGAGGCAGAGGGGATGCGGGACGAACTGGTATTACTTGTGATCCTAGTACTCCTTCAGTATGCGATATCAAGCTAGAGGAAGAATCGGTACAGACCTCTTCCGCCTCTTGCTTGAAATCCGCCACCCCGACCTCTCAGGCCCATACCCTGTCCTCTTCCTCTAAACGGAACCGGAGGTCCCGGACGCACCCCCTGAGTTTGCACTGGAGTATTGCCCCCGTCCATCACTGGATACATTTGTTGCTGCATCACATTCTGGTCCTCAATGAAAATGAGTATTAGATATGACAAAGACAAAAGATGATGTAGAATCATACCTGCATTCCGTAATCAGCACCCATCATTCCCATCATCGCAGCTGAAGGCACCCCAAAGCCATCTCCGGCTCCTGGATCTTGCGGTATCTGTCCAGGCATTCCGGTGCCCGCGCTTCCATTATCCTGCATTGGAACGCCCATCTGCATACCACTCATGTCCCCATTCATACCATTCATTATACCCATTTGCGGCATGTTCATGGCCATTTCACCCATCATAGGCATACCGACATTTGTTGGCATTATTCCAGGATTGGCTCCGCCAGTAGACATGAAAGTTGTCGCACTTGCCATCACCATGGACCGAATCTCAGGTGGAAGAGCGGCGATTTGTTCTTCCGGCATACCTGCATAGTTCTGGCAGGAAAAAAATCGTGTCAACAATGAAATATGGTATATAGCGGAGATATCACGAACTACGACGTTAGCTTTCAACAGATTGGCAACATCGCCGACTTCTTTCCGCCTGTAACAATAGGCCTCCCAAGAGATTTCATCGAATCCATAATTGAACCAGTCGCTGATGTCTGAACCTGGTCTGCGCCACGGTTTTTCAGTTATTGCATTCAGATCCACTTCAAGGATTGAACGTCCATCGAGGGTTCCGACCGTTGTAGGATCAATGTGCGGATGGGACGGAGGCGCAATTGCAGCGGGAAGTAGGTTGGGATCTGGACCTTCATCGGCTTGTGGTCTACTCTCAAATTCAAACATGGGTTTGTGGAAATCAGTATCATCAACGAGGAACGTTTGCTGTTGCTGTTGCTGCTGTTGTGGCGGTTGTGGTTTAGTCGAGCCGCCCCGTTCTCTTGGTGTATACTCAGTAGTCAAAGAGGGCGTTTGTGGTGGATGTCCTGCTGCAGGTTAATGAGATACGCAAAGGTTTCGCGTGATAGTATATACCAGGTTTTGGTTGTGTATATGTCGCGCTTGTTGAGCGGTTTGTGCTAGATCGACCTTGTCGCAAGTCCAATGTTCGCGACGTAGGCTCCATTATAATTTCGATTTCCTAGATGACCCTGCAGTGAGTGCACGCGGATTCATAGAATAACAATTGCACCATACATCCTCACTTTCGTCCTCTTCGTCTCCTTCCTCCATTTGGCCATCGTCTTCATCATCAGCTGCTCCATTTTCATTGGCTTCAGACTGAGGTGCATCATCCAGATTGCCGAATATCTCATCTTCTAGCTGTGCAACAACACCGTTCGAGTCTGATCTAGTAGCAGGTATTCTAAGCCAACAAGTAAGCAATTTCCAGAAATTCTAGGTAGGAATAGTCAGACTTACGGTTTGGGCACTATTCACGCACACGAGAGGCAAGGCATGAGTAAAATATATCATAATTGTTGCAGTTGAAAAGTACAAGTGTTCCGAACCAAGGTGCCAGCCGGCAAATAAATTCGACTCTTACCAGAGAGAGGTGGTGATTGGGACGTGCTCGCAGCAAGCTCTGGGTCGCTTTTGGACGGGCCATAGAGAAATTCGTCGTCGGAATCCCTAAGAAGCAGCTTGATCAATTCAGGAGAAAGTAGAGGTTCACCAAGACACGTACATTGTCAAGAAAAACTATCAATGATAGTGAAGAGTCCTAAGACCCGATTTTGATATCCTTAGCTGTCGGCGAATGTACAGTGGCCAGTACACAGACGAACGCGTACTCAGGTAGCAGTAGTGAGTTGACAAAAGTCGAATTCGTGTTCTAATTTGGTTACCTCGTTCGCACGACTGGTTACTCATTCCAGCCGCCATCCTTTTTTTTAATGGCAAGGACTAACAAAAATCGCATCAACAAGGTTTCGTCTCACAAAGCAAATGCTCTAGGCTTTTCTAAACGACGGTCTCGTGCACCAAAAGCGTCTGCAGAACTATCCGATGTCTACGAGTTTCAACATGGAAAAGTCCGACGATCGAAAGTCACCCTTTCCTTGGGAAAAGACGAGGTTGCGGAGCTTGGACGACAAAATCATGGCAATGAGGAGGATGGGATGGACCCGTTGAAGGGAGCTAGGTTGATTGGCGAAAATAAAGACGACGAGATGATTGACTCCGAGGACGATGAAGACATTGATAGTGACGCTGCTTTTGGCGACAGCGACGAGGAAACCTTTGCTGGGTATGGTTTTTCTCGTAAAGTAATTTTTTTTATTCATTATTATGTGCGGTAGGCGACACTTATTGTTATCTCCTTTAGACGAAATCTGGGGGAAAATCAAACGCCCATGTATCCGTCCGCGACGTTCGATTCCCATCCGTGGATCTCAATGAGGATGACAGCGATGCAGTTATCGATCTTTCGCAAGAAGAAAATGACTCGCAAGTAGAGGAAGAAGAAGATGGAGACCCAGATGAATTCGTCGATGTTCTCGACATCGTGGATGGGAGAGCTGACCCTGATCGCGGCAGTGACAGCGAATCTCCAGGTTTGAACCATCAGGAGAATACGAGAAAAGAGCAAGACGTCGAAAGTGACGTTATGGATGAAGATGATGGCGATTCAGCTGAACAACCACTGGACCTGGGAATATCCTCCGATGGTGAGGTCGAAAATCCTACGGCTTTGGAAGATCTCGACGCCTTCATTTCCAACCTTGAAGTCACTGCTAAGCGGAAAATATCGGACGAGAAAGAACCTCTAGAGCCTCAAGATAATTCCCGTATCAAAAAAAGAAAAATTCTGAAGGAGCGCACGGAGGCTGGTGTAGAGAATGAATTCGCAGCAGGAAAGTCCTCTGGTATGTTACAGATCGGTTGTCATTCTACAAAAACGCATACGTGATCCACAGATCAAACGAGACTTAATCTAGAGGACCTCCTTACTCCTCTAGAAAGTCAATCGTCGACCCTCCTTGCCCTCAAGAAATCTACCAGGCTACTTGCGTCAGCGAAAGGAAAGACTCTATTAGCGCCCTTACCTCAACGTGCTCAAGAGCGTCTTGATCGTGAAGCTGCATACGAACAAACGAAGAAAGAAGTGGACAAATGGCATGCGACTATGAAGCGGATTAAAGAGGTCAGTTCGTTCAATGCGATCATTACAGATGAACCAAACACTGAAATCATGACTAGGCGGAGCATTTGAGCTTCCCGCTGCAATCTCAATCCACTCCAAAACCCTCTAATCTCGAGTTGGTGGCAAAGTTCAAAGTAGGTTGATACAATGTTCTTGAGTTAGCATTTCACCTCATGGCGTTTTATAGCCAACAACATCATTGGAAACATCAGTTGACAAGCTCCTAAAACAAGCTAACATGTTGGATCCTGACATTCAGAAAAGCGAATCTCTTAAGATGAATCACCTATCTCTTGAAGAGGTTGCCGCTCGACACGCCGAGTTACAGAAAATGCGGAATTTGATGTTCCATGCCGAGATCAAAGCTAAACGCCTCTCCAAGATCAAGAGCAAAACATACAGACGACTAAAGAAAAAAGAGAAACAGAAATTGATGAAGAAGCTTGGTGACGAGGATGACGCAGATGACGATGCTACGAGGTTAAAGAGGGAAGTTGAGAGGGCTCGGGAGAGAGCTACTCTGAAACATAAAAACACAGGGAAATGGGCAAAAGCCATGAGAGCTCGAGGAGAGCTAGATGAGGATCAGAGAAGAGATGTTATAGAGATGTTTGAACGAGGCGAGGCATTGAAAAAGAAGATTCGCGGCGACGACGGAAGTGGCGAAGATGAAGACCAGCACAGCGATGATGAAAATGACTTGGATCCGGATGTAATCCGAACAGACGCATTCAAGGAGATTTCTCAGTTGCGCTCGGAAGACAAACTCGAACCTGTGGAATCCAAGAAAGGGCACGGTATATTTGAGATGAAGTTCATGAAGGATGCCATTGCACGGGGTAACCAGAGAGCTCGAGAAATGGAAGACGAATTCCTCAACAAGCTAGATGTTCTTGAAAATGAAGATAGTGATAAACCCTCAACTGGTGATGGAGAGTCCAGTCGCGTTGCTATTCAACGCACGGGTGTCGGACGCGTCACATATCGACCAGGTGTATTGGTGGGTATTATCAATACAAACGTTCTCCGGCCATGCTGACGAATCCATTCAGCCTCAACCGACACTACGTCCGATGGGCTCACTAGTGTCTGATGCATCAAGCGTAACATTGAGATCTACAGACTTTCCGCCAGATTCCCCCATCCAAAATCCTCTTTCTCCGAAACAACCGACACGCGAAGTGGCTGCATCGCCACCCTCCGCACAGGCTGACGCCAACCCATGGCTTACCTTGCAATATTCTAGCTCCGCCAGGGCACCTCGAAAAAACAATCAAGTGTTGGTAGCAAAAACCAGTGGAGCGGCGGATAAGTCCAAGAATCGGCTTCGTAAGCGTCAAGAAAATGACGAAGGCAAGAAGGGGAAGGCAAAAGAAGATGCTGTGGTCGACATATCGATGACAGAAGTGATGAACTTCGACAACACTAAGACTCAGCTCCAGAATTCAGCACAACCCTCAAAGAAAGAGGGTCAAGTAGACGATAGCGATGGTTCAGAGAGAAACAGTGAACTAGAAGATCAAGAAGATTCCCTTGCTCGCAAGACAAAATTGAAATCGAAAGGCCGTTGTATCAAGGCTTTCGAACAGCGGGACCTGGTTGCTTTAGCTTTTGCAGGAGATAAGGTCGTTCAGGTGATGCCTTTGGATTTTCCTTGCACTATTGCCGTATCTCTTACTATCAATGTACAGGACTTCCAAGAAGCGAAACAACGCGAAATCCATGAGGATGCACCTTACGAAGTCGACACAACTCTTCCTGGATGGGTATGTCATTCTTCTCACACCTCCTATACCAGGCAATCGCACCGGACGAATAATTCAAATAATTCTTGTAGGGTTCATGGGGCGGCATCGGCGCAAGAAAAGCACCGCCTAGGCCTCATCTGATCAAGAAAGTGGCCGGCGTGGACCCAACAACACGAGCGGACTACAACAAACCGAATGTCATAATTTCAGAGAAACGCGATAAGAAGGCTTCCAAGTACATGGTCAAAGACTTGCCTCATCCATATACTAGCAAGGCCCAATTCGAACGAAGCATGGAGATCCCTGTTGGCACTGAATGGAATACAAGAGTAGGGTTCCAGAGGAGGACATTGCCTCGGATACTCAAGAAGGTGGGCTTATTGTCCTTTTCGTTATTGACGTGTCGATGGATTAATTTATGTCCATTCAGCCTGGCGTTATTATTGAGCCTCTCGAGAAAGTTGTTTAACGACTTCTATGATATATTCCCGCACACATTGCCTATGCATAAAAAGCATTTTTTTTCCATTTGGAATTTATCCAGACCCTGATTTGGCATTCTAGACTAGCATTATATCTGTGCTACATGAAGAGCTGCGTGAGGAAAAAGTCCGCTGATATAGTGATGACAGTAGTACAGATCTCTATTTCTACCTCAAGCTCAAGTATCACCCGCTCTTACCCAAGCACAGCATCACTATAACATATGCGTTTGCGACAACAATGATCAACCAGATTGCATAACCCAGTCCGGTAACCACCCTCCCAGCGCTGAAATCGATTAGTTCATGCTCTGTTCGTTCAGCATCTTCTCCAATTCCGATTGGATCTAAGTAGGCGACGGGGTTTTTGACGCTCATAATATCCTTGTTAGATGTCAACCAAACGAGAGGGAATATCATGAATGGCAGCACGATAGACAAGACCACTTGCGACGCAACCAATAACTGATTGACTCCGTTTCGACCCGTTGCGGCGGCTACTACTATTGCAGGAATCAAACTGAGCAATCTAGTCAATAATCGACGAATGAAAGGCTATGGAAACAACATTAGCCTCATATACATGCAACATGTATGTAGCATGTATATAACAGACATACCGATAGTGACAAGTTAAGGAACCCTTCTGTGACAACCTGCCCTGCCACAGTGGCAATAAGGGCTGAGCTCTGACCCGAACACAACAGCGCAATTGCAAATAGCATGGCTGCCCCTGAGAAATTCTAAGAATGATTCTGATGATAATTGAGAATGCAATATCCACTACCTTTACCAACGATACTGCCCAGCAGGTCATGTGCATCAAAGAGACTAGCAGGGTTCTGTGAACTTGAGATGAACCTCCCTGCCCCATAGTAGAATACTGCGCTTGCAAGAATGAGGATCCTGTCCAACAGTGAACAAAAGATGTCGCCAACAATATCGCAGTACTTACAAAGAGTTTATCAAAACAGCAAAACCCAATAAGCTAATTACCATATCTACGATTGCATGAGATAGGTGGTCTTTGATAAATACAAGGGTATTGTTCTCTCTATCTTCATGACGTTGAGGTCTGCTCTTCTGGTCGTCGATCTGTTTGACACGAAGTATAGATACTACATATGACTGAAGACGTTTGAGACTAGATGGGGGATAAGAAGATGTGGGCGGCGTCAATTCCTCCGAGGGGGAAGAGACTCTATTCTGAGTAGCGAGCGCGGAACCTAAGAACAGACTGTGAGGCATAACAGTAGCTCCGATGATTCCGATCGCTGTATACTGGAATAAGATATGGTAATAGAAGTTCGGATAAACGGCTACTCACACGTATAAAGCCCACCGGCTTGGAAAACCGTTCCCGAGGGCACATATCCCAGAAATGCTTGGCCCCATTGGACATCTATCTTGGAAATGATTACAACCATGCAAACTAACACAGCGAAGACCTGTCTCTTCATTAGACGAAGTGTACAAAGTAATAGATAAGGGGACATACCAGAGCAACGATAAGTAGTTCAAACATCCTTACAGGTCTACTCCTCAAAGGATCACCAACAAGCAGAATAACAAATACATCCGATGCTGTTATTAATACACCCCCCCAAAGCGGGAGTCCGGGGAACATCATCACGAGTGCCATAGCTGATCCAAGTAACTCAGCAAGATCGGTACTGATGATTGCGATTTCTGCCAGAACGTAAAGGGGGTAGAGGACAAGCCATCTATAAAGTAGTTTGTGCTTTGGTCGATCGTAAAATAGAAGACGGCAATGAGAAGGCAAATCTGAGGAAGTCGTCAGCCAATTTTGGTCACTCTCTCGAGGTTGTATACATACCTAGACCAGTAACACAACCGAGTCGACTGGCCAAACTCTTAAGCAAACCACGTATCAAAAAGCAGAAAGAAGAAGTATCAAACAAAGGGGTATACCTGAAGGACCACCGCAAATAATCCAGCGGTAAGCACAACAAACAGGAGTTTGTAACCATACTGTGATCCACCTTGCAAATCTACGCCCCAATTTCCCCTTGAAAATAGGAAGGAAATTTTCTCAGTTGTATAAAAACATTCTTATCGATGACAAAATCTGAAGAGAAAAACTTACGGGTCAAAATACGCAACAGCACAGATAAGACCGACGCCGGTATGTTTCAACGCATGCAAGCGTGTGATTTTCCATGCATTTATCAGTTTTGAACGCCAAGTGGTGGGGGCAACGCCCGCGTCGACAAGGGTAGACTGGGGCATGGGGCTAGGGGGAAAGCAATGTTCCGATTCATAGAGGAATGCGCCAGAACCAGAGGAGTGGGAGAGGTAACAAGACAGTGGTACGGCTCCCACCCGCACCTCCGGGTCCCGTACCACCGTAGAGTCCGTGAACGGAGTAGCATTCAAACGGTGGCAAGACCATGTGTTTTAACCATACACATGTGCCATAACTTTCGTTGCTCAACATCGAGAGGTTCCAGTGCCGAGCTGAGATAGATAATCCTGAAGATGTATGCGGACCGGTCGCTTAATTGCGACCCAGTCAACCGTCATGATGTGTGTAGCGTTGTCATAAAATCGTTGCCAACACGATTTCACTGATAGTAGTGGGTGTAGCATAGGGTACAATGTAGGTGAACACTACCAGAACATGATGCAAATCACTCATGATCGCCTTCGATGCAGCCCGAGAACCATCTTGACGCTGTCCTCGAGGGGATAACGGCGAGATTCTCAGAAAACTAGCTGAGTCCTCGAGCAAGTCATCCACGCATGGCCGCCAATAGGAAGTACGTACTAGTCGTCGCCATCACTATCGACTCGTTATCCGCGCTATCAGGACTTCGACCTGGATTAGGATCAAAGCAACTGGTTTCTTATTGTGGTTGCACTCCTTGCAAGTCTGGACCATCGATCCGCTCCCCTGCACAACCATGTCCAGTCAGGAGGATGACTCGAGTGCTTTGAAGACGTCTTTGATCCCCTTTCTCCGAAAGGATGTTTCATTCTGAAAGGAGAACATATGGATGCTACGTGCATTCGCTATTCTCAGGGCTGGAATCAGGCTCCTAGACTCATCGGCTTCAACAATCCTATTTCAAACTTTCCACCTATTTTTCGCACTCACCAACCAGTGCCCTTATGTCATGTTCTTTTGTGCAGTAGATCTGCTACCATCGATAGCTTTTCGATAACTTTCAATTCATAAATTGGCCGGGCAACGTTGGCTGTCATCACTTCATCAAGGGCGAGCTGTGAGACTCGATACTCGTTTGTAGGTACTCTATTCCACTTTTGCATAGGTTATACGTTGGTGGCAATGACTGACCACAGTTCATTGTATTGATTCTGGCGAGATTATAGGCTTACACTTTATTTGACGAAAGGCCCAAACAATCCATGATAAATCAGGAACGGGCGATGCCTGACATGCAACAGTACCGGAAATGCTCAATTCACACAGAAAACTCGCACCTGGCCCCATGATATTCTGCAAAAGTCTTTCTTTCTGGCATTGTCTACTCCGCAATTTGTCTTACTGCTTGTCAGTGCTGTCGGGGTTTCGACAAAATATCGATTCATAAGTTAATGAGAACAATTCATTTGATTACTTGCGGTTCGCGGTGCGGCGTTCCCTGTTTCATTCACCCGATTGTTCAATAACAACCATTTCCATTACTTCTCTTGTATATGTAAACCCGGGCAGGGTAGGCGCTGCTTCTTCAGTATTCTGGGAAGGTTCAAGAATCCTGCTTCAAATGTGCTAGCTTGTCTTGTCGTGCTTCTGATCTGCCTAGCGCTCTCACCCAGACTGTATGTCTTGCTGGAGGTTCTACAATGGCTGAAGGTGGTGGTCACCGCGGGACTCGGGGTTGGGGTCATGATCTTGCGACATTCCTTACTGTTCCCGTTGTGAATCGCGCCAAAGCTGGCGAGAGCGCACGTAGTTATACAGACGGGGGTAGGTCATGCTGATGTAGTATATCTTCATCTTACCATCCTACAGACTTGCGGCTCTCATCAACACCGTAGAGAGCGAACCCTACTTTATTATCGATTTTGGACACAACGATGGGCTGTCCAAGGGTGGTGATGATGGAAGACAAGACGCTTTCAGAGGTAAGACCAATTTCCATCCTAGCAGCCTCAGGCTTATTTTTGTGTTCATTAGACGACTACGAAGCAACAGAAACGGTCACTTCCGGTGTAAAGTGAGTAATGATCATAATTAGTCACGGCTTCCACACTTACAAATAGTAGCGGGACGCAAATTGTGATTACGCTCCCGTACTATATCCAAACCGCTGTGGAGGACCTTCTAGCTAAAGGTGCAATACCCATCGTTTCCTCCCAGACGCCGAACAACTTCTGGTCAGGCAACTCCATTGTTGCGGGCCCGCGGTTTGTACGTAATGCACAAACTGCTAGTGCTCGTACCAGAGTTACATACGTGGATCATTACGCTTACACCGCACAAATCTACGATGCAGTCGGTCAAGAAGAGTGAATACCTTCTTCCCGGTTGACCATACACACATATCACCTGCAGGAGCGAGTGTCGTTGCTGGGGCGTTTGTAAGAGGATTGTTATGTGGAGCAAGTGAATTGAAATATGAGATAGTTTCTGAATTCATCGCTTACCCATGTGAGTCGAACAGCTTCGATTCTATTTTTTTCCAAGAGTTCCTCTGATTCTACGTTTGTGCAGATAGTTGTCCCTAAGTTGAGCCTTTGTTAATTGACAGGAACGCAAGCGTAAGGTTCATTGTGTGCAGTTCCGGTAGGATAGAAATTGACCATACCTAACAGTTGATTATGAGCCTCAGCGATAATGATTCGCTTTATTATAGAATGATTCAGTTCTAAATCATAACAGGAGATAGATCACGCGAGTAGTAACAAATAGATTAAATCATGTATAGTCCTAAAACTTGCTACTGCCAATCTTGAATATATCCACATCTGACGTCTCTGGCGTTTGCGCAAGCCCAGCCTCAGTTATAAACACTGGTTGGGTTGTCGCAGGTGAATAATCGGGTCGGACACCCTCCTTCCATAGTTTCGTGTAGTGCTGTCCACCTGTCCACTCAACCATGGGGCGATCACGGTCCACAACAGCTTTCCAGCGTTTTCGGGCAGCGATAGCGCTCTGGTCATACCTCTCGTCGACTTTCCAAGTCTTGACTGCGTCGAGTTCCCTAGCGAATCCAAGCTCTGTTTCTGTGGGAGCGAATTGTGCACCGTAGTACTCCGCCTCGAGGGTAGCAAATATAGTCGCAAATTCGTGCTCGGAACGGAGGGAACGAAATTGTCCGATGGAGGTCGCATAAGCCTCGCTAAGAGGCATTCTGCAATGCTCGTAGAGATTGAGGGCAAAGCGAATGGCACTGTGTAAGTAAGATAGATTGTGCGTTTCATGTACTGGTTTAATTAATACTACTTTTACGAGTGAAATGAGGCGTACTCTTCGGGTTTTGGATTCCTTCCTCGTTGTCTAAGTCTAGTCCAGTTCACGCCCCGTATAGGATGCTCAGGCTCTATGCCTTCGCCCTCCACCAAAGTAGTAGGTCTGAATGCCTCGAATGGATGATCTCGAAAGAACCGTTTCCTGATTTCATCCTCTAAGTATGCGATTGGTAATGGTTTAGGGTCAATGGCAGATTTTTTGACTGAAGAAGGAAGGTCATAGGATGACCTAGAAGGAGGAGCACGAGCTGGAAGAGGGAGAGGAGGGTGTTTGAGCACGGCCTGGAACCAGGCTGGTTCCTTTTTGATGTAGTCTGCACGGAGGAGACGAGATGCTTGTTTGTGTACTTGGGTCGCTACGCGTCGGACCATTTTTGCCGTTCGTTGTCGTGTTCCAGCCTTGTTAAAGGCTGGTTACAGACAAAAGACTGCAACTGAAGCTGGAATTCGATTACGTCATCAGCCCTCTGTTTTCTGGAACTTCGACTCTGGCTTCGAATAATTCTGCACTACCGACGCTCCTTACTCCCTCTTTGCATTAGAACATGCGACTATCACGAATTATTCACGTTCTTGTCAATCCACATCCTGTTGGTATTTCCTTTGCGCATCTGCTACTTATCTGACATTCAATCGCTTCTGGTTTGGCTCCAAGACATTTTCCGTACAACCATCTGATACAGAGTGTTATAGTGGGAATAAAGTTGGATCCGGTCCGCACCGCACTTATGTTAGGCTGGAATATGGACCCTGACCATACTTCAGGAGATCTTACACTGAATAGACCTACAAGCCTGGAATCATCAGCAGGTACAAGATACCACTCTCTCGACAGGTTCCACTCACCGAACACACCTGTTCGACAAGAGACATCAATTTATGATGAAGTGCGTGGACTAATCCCCTGTTTCCAAATTTACATTTACAGAGGGCTCGAACTTCGAAGCGGTCCCTCAAGTCATATCAATACCCAGCTGGAACATCTGGGGAACATCTCTTGAATGTTACCTGCTCGCTCGATACGGATTCGTTCTTTGTCCCGCCAGTAAGGGATCAGGTTGAAACTAACATCGATAGTTCAATCGGGTACGGGACGATGATAGAAGACCGCCCCGCAGAAAGTATAAACAGTCCTAGATCTTCTTATTCTTCTGCGTCTCTGGGGACTTGCTCGCAACATCTTCACTTGGTCGACAAGAATTCTGGAGTTGTATTTCGAACAGTTTCACAGGTGCGGGAATTATCACTGGGGCATTTGAAACTTGGTCGACGAATGCGTAGGGAACCAACGGGGTCTTGTCTGGGCCAGATATTGGTCTTGCTAGCATCATGTATGATCTGGACTATGTGCCTGCTACTTCAAGTCTTGAATCGCCCTCGTTTGCTACTGGTCTAGTCGAATCGCTGCCTATGATCGCGTTGACGGTGCCTACACCTGTTATTCCTCCATCTCCTATCTTTGTACCCCAGTCACCAGTCACATTGAACAAGTTCTCCATTGCGTCTGCAAAGGTCCTGGACGATGGGGCTTCCTTCTCATCTTTGATACCTGTACCTTTGGCGCCTGAGTGTGAGGAATGTTTTGAACTTCGGAGGCAACTACAGGAAGAATTACAGTATGAAATAGACGATGAAGAAGGGTTCGAAAGCCAGTGGTACTGTCGGGCTTGTCATAGGCAGTGGTTAGCTTGTCAGGTTTGGTACCAGGCTTCTGACGGTGGACGGAGGCAGTATTTGAAGGAACCATTCATCAGACCTGGGGAGGTTAATGCTAGCAACAGAGCCATGATGGAGATGATGGGGATGCCTACGAGCCCTACTTTCGAGATGGGTGCTGAAAGTGAATCGTTGAAAGGGCTGGTAGTTGATACGAGAAATGCAGGTGATAATGTAGGCATTGGAAGGATAAGAAAGTCGATGAAGACGAAGCTTAGAAGGTCGTTGAAGAAAGCAATGACGAGGTCTTTCGACGATGGCGGTGATGACTGTGTTGCCAGGGTTGATGAGACCGGTCACATACAGCGCACTTCCTATCAGCCTTGCTTGGATAACAAGAACTCAACTGGGTTTCCTCGTCACACCAAGTTCTGGAGTAGCATCAAGATGGCTCTCGGACTACGCCGAGGGCATTCATGAGTGTTTTGTATTTTTTCATGTCGTGCATTTCTAGTGTATTACATCCTCAATCAATGAAACAATGTCTACGGCGATCCATATATCACCGTGAAACTGAAACAGGGTGAAGTTCACCTGGCGTTAGTAGAAATTCGGAATCAGGATGTGTTAGCCAAGTGCGCACTACAATACAAAAAAGTCTAAGCTTTCGTTCTCGCTACAGCTGCCTGTGCAGCGTTTACACCCATCCAAGCCTTTTCCACAAGACTCAGTAATTTCTGCATATCCGAGCTCCAGTCGTTCATTACATCTTCAGCACTGCTGCTGGCCCTGAAATTGACTATCCCTGCCGGCCGATCAATTCTCGCCCATATCGTACCAGATACTACCAGTCTTGACAGAGTTTCTTCCGCTTGTTGGGTCGTCAGGTCAAGCAATGATGTAAGCCGTGGAAGGGTGATTCGTGTGTAGTATTGGGCTACTACTCGAATGTTCTGAGACGGAAATTCACGTCAGTGAAATGTAAGCGAACATGCTGAGCTGCTAAAACACGAACATGTTCGATGACTCTTGTATGTAGATCCTCCCAATATTTGTCCTGGCTGAAAATTGTATCTGGCCGCAGGTGAGGACCATATAGGGCTTCAATTCCAGGCCATCGCATTAGTTCTCGAGTTACAAAGCATTTCACAAGATTGCTGTAGTGTGGACATCTGAATATTTGAGAACACGGGCAAATTTGACCACACTCACTAATGAAGCTCTAGTTTGAGTAAAGCGGGATCAATGAATAGTCGATGAAGCATATCAGATTGCTCGTTATCATGTGGAGCGAGTATAACATAATAAACAATGTGCTCAAGGGCCTATCAAGTTATTAGCAAAGTCTGAGATCAACAACAATATTGGGAAACGCACAATTCGTCCTTTACTGGCCTCGTCCTCCTTTACTGACGGTGTCTCCCAAATTTTATGGTAATATTTGGCGACATCCAAATATGCATTACTATGTAATGCATGCTGAATGAGCATATCGTAATATGCAAGTTTTAACCCCTGTAAGTGTATGGTCAACAAGGAGGTAAAGTACCAGTGTTGCGAGAGCATACCTCATTCTCTTTCTCTTTCAAAAAATCTTCATTCACTTTCCTCCCACCAACTCTCACCTTAACCCACTCGGGTTCTCCACCACTTAACGAGTCCTTACCCTCCTTTTCAACTTCTTCATCTTTCAGCCTGGCAACAGCGATCAACAACCTCATCTGTTCTAGAATAAACTCCGTCTTTTCTTTCCTATCCATGGAAGAATAAGTCTCGACTTGCAAATCGGACAACAGGTCTGATGCGGTTTGCAAAGCGTCCTTCTTTGAGGGAGATGTGGTCTTTTGTGATTTTGCCAACTCTTCATGGTAATGTGATAAAAGTAGTGTAACTCTCGCTCGCGGTGTCTCCAGGAAAATCTGCCACCCCAAAAAAATTAATAAACGTATTGAAGGACATCGAAGTGTATAAGGCTTGCCTTTCCTTCTGTAACACTCCGTAACGTCTCAACGAGTTCTAGCCATTTCTCCAGCCCATCGTTATTCTTGATCTCCTCCAACCAGCCAATCGCCAATTCGACCACGGCTTGCACAGCGGCTTTCAGTTGTCCATGCTTCTTACTTAGCGTACTAATACTTGAATTCAACAGAGTATAGTCTCGTGCCTCGTAGCAAACCTCTGCGATCGCTTTAGCAAGTCGTGTGGTCGAGGATGCATCTGAAGCCTAAGTCATGAAAGATTCGTTAGAACCCGCGCGAATCACGCTCGAAGAAAGACAAACATTTCGAGTCTGTTTCTCCAGAGCAAATAGTTTATCAAGAGCTTCCTGTAGTGTACCAGACTTCGGTTGTGTGTCAGTAATAATCGATCAATTGTATATATAAAATGAAGATTACTCACGCGGGTTAGGGTCTGAGCCTCTGGGATAAGAGCATCGACCTCCTTCGTGAAATCCTTTTCTTGTTTTTTCGGTTCAGTCATATTGGTCAATGAAGAAGAGGAGGGATACAAGTTTGTCGCAACTTGCGAGGACCAACTTTCCCAATTACGCGTCTCAACGAAGACCACGTGGTTGGTCAAGCGCTTCTTCTCCGGTATGACTTCATTCTCTTCGGGTTTCCACTTGCGAACTTCCGGCCCATTGGATTCTGGAGAGATGGTTGCTTGCATAGGCATACTATCATATTCTGGGGCATACATGGCATAGTCCTACGCGAGTTGTGTACCAGCACGACGACGACAAAAGGGTAAAAACAAGGTGGAAAAGCATACAGTAAGTTTACGATTAAATATGGGCAAAATAAGATTAAAGGTGACCAACAGGAGAAGTGGATTTCGCGCCTCCGTCTCTGCTACCACCGTTTGCTTCGCTGTTCGAAGACGACGCGTTATCGGTAGAAGTTTGCAGGCCGAATTTCTCCTGCATCTGCGGTTCGTCCTGTTTTTGTGGCTTTTCGTTGTTGAGATCGAGTGCACTCGAAAATAATAGGAATCTGAGCGGAAGAGTTACATAATAACTGTATGCGCACACGACACGGAATGGGAAGGAGACGACGTCACGGACGGACGGGACGAACGGAAGGGCAGGGAAGTGGGACTGTTGGGGTGGAGATGAAGTATTTGGTGTGTCTTCTGAAAGAATCAGAGGTTCAATGACAGTTTCCACGTATTTTGAAGCGGTCGAAACAAAGGTGCCAACCGCCCTGCTCATAGTCGATGGGTACGCTGCTATTGATTCTTCAATAACGACTGGTGCTGCAGTGATATCCACGTCAACCAATTTTGGCGTAGCGTCGATGGAAACCTCCGTCGTATCCGCAATAGCGTCGACTTCTTGCTCTACGAGAATTGGGGTGACCTGAACTGAGTATTCCATGGTATCTGGCAGCGCCTGTACCCCATTACTCACTGTGAAGGCGATTGCCTCCACGCTCTTGTCTGATCTCTTTGATGGGATCACTTTGTTAGCTGTGGCCATTCTCTTCTCATCCAGTCTGATGTTTTGAAGGTGCGGCAAGAATTCGCAAACTTTCTGCCATCCACCTGTGTTCGCATCTAGTGACCCTGAACGAGTCCTTTCTTGCAACCACTTGAGATTGTTCATGTTCGGCGCAAGGTGGCTCAAAAGGATAGCAACCTGTAATGGATCCTTGAGATGCGAATGCCCCACATGAAGTCGGGAGAGGGATTTGGACGAGACTTGTCGTGAATGAAGTATCTTTTTGCTTCCTCCAGTCGCATTGACGACAATTGCCAAGGTATGGAGTTTCTTGCAGCCCGAGGTCAAGGGGGAGATTCCCTCCTGCGGAACGAAAGGAATGAGCAGATTAAACTCAAAACGCATCGAATATACTGACTAGTGTCACCACAGGAGGCATAGCAGTTGGGAAGCGAGCTGCAGGACAGAGCTTCAACACTTCGATATTTGGGCAGATCTTCGCTAGATACTGAATGTCTGAGTCCTCGAAAATGACGGATTCTGGAAGATCAATCTCGAGAGAGGCAAGTTTGGGAAGCGCTGCAAGGTGTTGCAGTGGTAGATGCTTCAAAGGAAGGCTCGACACGCGAGATGTAGATCTAACGAGGTCTACAAAGCGAGATGATCCAGTGGCGCTGATCCTAAGAGAGCGGAGTGACGTCCAGAATTGTTCGCACAGAACAATACATAAATCTTGCCAGTCCGTTTCTTCAGGAGGGTCATCGATGGTCAACTCAAGTGAGTGCATATGGCCCCCCTCAAGGTGCTTAAGAAATGTAGCCACTCCCCCAACCCCTCCTGTTAGGTGTAGGTTGCGTAACTGCCCACAAGCTCGTCGTCGTCTGACATCTCCAGTTATACGGACAGCAGACTTTCTTATCTCGGAGAAATCGAGCTCATCTGCAGAGAAAACACCACTATCCCTGGATCCGACGGAACTTGGTGTGGTATTCCCGGATCGAGGACTAATTTCGTCAAAAAATCCTTCGATTGCCGTCATCGTCTTATTAGTGAGGTCGAGCTGTAGAGTCCGAAGGGACGCTAGTTCTGATACCCATTTTCCTACTCTCGAGTTTAACCCTCCGGGTGCTGCGAGACACAATTTTTCCAATTTGTTCTGAGGCTTCATAATATCCGTGAAATCGTCCGGGAGATCGGTAGGTGAAACAATGGAGAAACTCGTAAGCCGTGTACGGGAGGCAAGTAAGGCAAGGAACTCGCTAAGATTTGTGAACTTAGCTCCGACCTCTAACTCGAGACCTTTGAGCTCAGGACTCAGGAAAGTACGGCCGCGGTCGAGGCCTGCGGGCGTATCACAACGCCAAACGAGAGTTTTCAAGTTTGGAAGGATCCATGTTCGCGGACGACGATCTTCAAACACTGGGAAAATGGCGGTGGGGACGTTGTGGGCTGATTCCTCGTA
>QGOD01000408.1:7424-22078 GCA_003313065.1 Sarcodon sp. MG97
CGCTGCGCGAAGGCTTCGCAATTCAGTCGGATTGTTCCAGCAGCAACCCACGGCGGAGGCTGCCAGGGATTCAAGACAATTGAACCTGCGTCGTATTGGCCATTTAAGTATCGCGGAAATCGTGCCAGTGGGCTCGCTGAGCAGCTGTATGCGGCTATCTTTTGTGGCTTGATGCCTTCGAGCCGGAGTGCGGCTTCCGCGGTGTGAACTGAGTCGGCAAGCTTCAAGCTTCAAGACCGGCGCTCACTCATGATCATGGCTCATTGGTACGTAACCGCAAACATAGTCCAGTGCTCGATGTTGGGCACTGTTCACTCAATATTTCAAGATTCAGGCGCCTTGGAAGGACCAGGATTGTGTTCGAGGTGCGATTTTATTCGCTGTTATTGCTATAACGTTGTCCTCGTCACTGCACAACCAACGAGGGGAACTAGTACGTCTCCTGGCGTCCGAAAACACTATGCTCATCTACAACAACTCGTCGGTCCCTCCCTCCTCGTCTCAGGTACTGGATCTTATTCCGTATAAAAGTTCTACTCGTTGTTTCGAAATCACCAGTAACAGCGAACTTTATCTTCCCAGAGCTCTACCAACTTGGAATCTAATCTAACAACGTCCACATCACACGCAGCAACTACTTCCAGCCTGTCGCTTCAACGCGCAGACCAGACAATTAGCCCTTATGGAGAACTCAGCAAGCCAATAACAACGATGACAACACCCATCCAGACCTCGTCGATCTCACATTTTTCTCCATCGGCCTCTTACACATTCACATTCTCACATTCTCATAACTGCAACAGTTCCCGACCATCCCGAGACCTGTCCGTGAGCAACCTTTCATTGTATCAATACAATGATATCATCTATCGAGTAACCACCCTCATTCTTCTGAACATATTGAGCTTCGTGCGGTCCGACTCGCACCGTGAAGGCACGCGAATCTTATGTGGTCTGGAACATTTCTTGAGAGCTGTCCTGGATATTTATCTCCTTTTGGAAGCACGCCCCAGAAAGATGGGAACGTCCAGCTCTACTGCGCCAACTGGATCGGAAGCTACGGGATTCGCCACGTCAAAGAACGTTCCATCAAGACGATCTCACTCTATTATACGGTCCGCATCCATTGATATGCATGGAATGCTGTACAGCAACAATCGCCTCGCCGAGTGTCATCCGTTCTTAAGGTTCTTCCTTTGATAGATATGTCCACAAACCTGAAACCAACACGACGGCATCAATAATATCGTCAATTGGCAGGGACCAGTGTAGCTTGGGAAGCGGACAAATGGGTTTGTTCATTTGTGATGGTGGGGTATGCGCATGTCTTCGTGAATGGTTGGGAAATAATTGATGCAGGCACTGTCGTCCCAAACGCTCAGGAGTAGGATTATACATACAATCCATTCTATTTGGCATGCTGTATAACAGATACAACTAGTTGACTGAGAGAATAATACGGTGCACGCACTTCATGACTCAAAGTAATCCTTTAAATGGAATACAATTACATACGTTCCCCCCACCATTCCACAACATCACAGTGACAACCTCTCCATATTCCGAACATCACTAATGGTGCCAACGAGAGAATTGCGTAGTAGCACTGCCAGTAAGACAAATGGCCCCTAGAATTTTCATCGGCCCTGAAGTTCCGGTTATCCGCTGTTGAGTATACAACAGGGAATGCGGTGTGCCATGGTGACGTCGAGCACGTTATTCTCAAACTGGAATCCATCCATCACGGTCTCTAAGCAAAATCACCGCCGCCCATCTTGCGCAAATATGTCCAAGTACTCCATTCGTGAATACCTCCGGACACATAACCGTTATCATTGATAGGGAGAAATAAACTCTTCGCTTCAATAGGTACCGATTGCAAGGTCGCACTTGTCTTCTCCGGCAAATCCCATCCGAATCGCCAGATAGTACTAGAAAATCGATTCAACACCTTTCAAAATCCATCAGGGGAATGATCTCCCATGTCAGTCTTACGTTGCCATTTCAGCGACCTCCCGCTGTGTCGTGATCTTCAGGAAACTTTTTGACATTGCTACAACCCTGAAGGAGGAAATACATGAATTTCTGAGTAAGTGGTATAATATTTTCGATCGTGAACTAAATGGTGAACCTACCAAGTACACAATATCCTACATATCAATACATCGAGTCGCCCAAATATTCGAACAAACACATAGTATTTGTTGCAGAAAGCATCTAGTGGGTGAAAGTCAATTCTCTGGGAAAAAACCAAGTAATCCATCATCATGGTCATCTCTATCACCGCCTCCCTCCATCTCCGCTTGCCAGTTTCGCAGTCGGATTTTCATCAACTCGTCTAAGAATAACGTAGCACTTTGTTCCCCTCTCTTCAAAAATCCTCTAATAAATCGCAACCACTCCTTCATCAACTTGAATTTTTCCTCGCCTTTCATAGTGAAAGCAGGACCAAAAGGCGGTAAACCTTTTTGGTAGGCGATTAACGATACTTGAGCGACCCAATAGAATGGTAATGCATTCGACATGAATGGTAGGTTGTCCGTGTTTTGTGCTGCGTCGGGGCAAATTAACCAACTCTGAAGCCAATTATGAAGGGCATATTGCAATTCCACGATAACACCTCTAATTTCGTTATCGGTGGTGGCGTCAGCTGAAGTTCTGTCTCCCGGTTCCGCACGGTCTAGTGTAACCCCGTGAGGATTCCTAACACCCAGATGATTCACCTGAGTCGTAATAGCATGTATGACCACAAAGTGAGCAAGAGGGCTTAGGATGCGTGGCTTTACGATGGGACTTGGTGATTTAAATTGAGCGAATAGTTCCTGTAACCGGACTCCTTTGATCCTATCCACTGTGCTGGTCCCGCGAGCTAAGGTATCGTCGTTGAGAGCCATGAGCCACTCGTGTGCAGTGTTTGCTTTCCACAAAGATGTTTCGCATGGGAGGGGCACGTTGAATTCTGATGGATGAAGCGACGGTGGGAGCGCAAAAAAGATGCAGTGACAACAATCATGCAAAAATGACAAACAAAGCGCACTTCATCATGTCACATTAAGTACGGAACGCATTGCGAGCAGATCAAGCATTTCGTACCGTTTTGCCACTTCAACATTCGCCCACTCTTTCCAAGCAAGCTCAAGTTGGTCCGGAGATAAGAGTGCGAGGTTTGGAGGGTTCCATGCACCAACTTTCATCATGAGTCCACTCTTTCTTATCATCTGAACACACAGATAAGAAGAATACTCGAGGTTCGAAAGAGAATATAACTTACCATAATAAGCATTCCATGGTATATGGTTGATGAAGCACGTTGCTCTCGATTCTGATGGAATAGACCGATATTTTGCAGAAGAACGACTGCCAGGATCAAATACACATGGTCGCTGGGATCGCAGGGCCTCCGGGTCTGAAATAATCAGCACAAAAATGAACAAGGGAGAGGTAAAATTGCTAACAAATTCCCCGATCAGAGTGTCCCTCGCTGAAGCGAGAGTTGTGGTGATGAAATTATTTGCAGAACGGGTTTTAACGTACAAAGCACCACAGGCTTGCATGGCACTTATCAAGATAGGTGGTTTGCGATCCATAGTCCATGTGGGAGCGTGAATGAGCGGCATCTGTGTCAAGAACGCAGAGAAAAAAAGAAACACTGTTTTACCGAACTCGTGAGTCGTCGTCGATGGCTGGACCAGTGTAAGGCTTACGATAGTATTGTAATTCGGTCTCTGAGGGTGTAGATAAGGTGATGTCTTCTTGCATCGGAGGTGTGGAGGAATTGCTTATAGAGGCCGTGGGATAGACATTAGTATACATAGGGAAGTCGGATAATGGTTCAGCAATTGTCGACGCCAGGAATGGTTGCAAGTCGATGTTTGTAACGAAATAAGGAAACCCATCTTGAGAGTCGTATGGATCAACTTCCGATTTACCAGAGACGCTTGCATGGTCGCTCGAGACCAACATCTGATTTTGGGCCGAACCCTGGTCGACAACGTTCCGAGCAGATGCGAAGATATTGCTGAGAAAGGTGTCAAAGACCTGGTTGCTCAATGGCGCAGGGACCACAGGAGAGCCCTCCTTCGAGCTCAAAACATCCAAGGTTGGATCATTGAGTTGCGAAGGGGAAGAGATTGGAGTCCCATCGCTACTGGATCCGGCAACATGCGGAGTGAATGGGGCATCAAAGCTGGAATCGTGGAGTGAAAGGTTGGGAAACCCATTGACAAGCGTCTCCGGAATGGCATATCTCATTTTTCCATCAGACGCATCTGTTTCCCCTTGGGACGCACCCGGCGAACTATCGTTCGTATTTGCAGACGGTGAGCGGTCCGTGACATAAACACACTCACGGCCTCGAGCTTTGCATCTAGTACACGGGCGGCCGGTGTCACACTTCTGCTTGGACTCGGCACAAGCGAGGCAGGACTTTCTCCTGGATCTAACTCCGGATCTGTTTACACATACCAAGACGTCAGTGATGGGAATCGGCTAAAGGAGCGGTTCGACCGTACGAATCACAGCTGCGCTGATGCCTTGTCAAAAGATCCTTTCTCGTAAACTGTGCGTGACATCTCTGTAACGGATGTTAACACAAGTTGCGAAGACAAAGACAGAGGTGATGCTCACATCGCATTCGTGAAATTTCTGGTTCGAATCTAGGAATTTTAAAGGACAATTTAGCGTGCAAACGATTCAGGAGACCAGAAGAAATAATCACGGGTTCGCAGGTGACGATTGAGATGAGTGCTCCTAAAAATGGTCCGACGAGTGTTAGCCTAGCGATATAGCGAAAATATAGATCGAACCTAGTGAATTTGGCGGGACAGTGAGGACAGAGCTTGTTCTGGGGGAGGGTGGGGATGTTGCCCTTGTGAAGTCTCTTCTTCGAGGCGGTCCCATCTTTGTTTCTATTGAAAGTTTCGTCATAAATAGGGATGCAGGACGGTCCAGGTTCCATGGCGAAGAGAAGAATAAAGGACGTGAAGGAGCAGGCACGCGAGACGTATCGGAGGAGGAGAGGAGGACTAGAGGGGTAGACGGTGGTAGGGGACTGGTGTCAAGGATTGCATGACAGTTGAATTAAAGCAAGCCTGGGAGGGATCATCAAACTGGCATATGGCAATGATCAATGCGATCATGTAATTGTCCTATCAAGTTATCATTTTCCCACCTGCTGTGGAAATTGAGTTCAATTACACGCGCAAATCCTCCACTGCAAAATGAACTGAATGGATTGATAACGAACAAAGAAGCTCGTCTATCACGCACATGCGTTCAACCACACACAAACATACAAATTGCATATATAAAACTACAATGGACATGGTGTATAAAAAAACAGCCGTGCGATGGAAGCAAATATAAAAAACGATGTGCACTATGCCCAATGCCTACAATGTCAGCTACAAACAAATAATAAAAAACTGCATCACAAACATGATCCCTGCTATGCTCGATACACAAGAAACGTCCGTCAATCCCCATAATAACGTCAATGACTCCCTTTGCCCTTCAGCGAATGCACAAGTGATCGGAACCCGCTGAACCTCGACGTACTACCCGTACTTCGCGCGCTACTTGCGTTTGCATTCTGCGATACTTCGGTTGCTGAGAACCCCATCTTGGCAAGTTTGTTAGTGCGCGACATTTGCCGTGAATGCTCGCGTTGGGATTTTTTAGATAAAGTGTTGCCAAACTTTGGTTGTAGAGGCACAGTGGAAACCCGTGATAATGGCACACCCTGGACTGTCTGGAACGAATCAAACATTTCCGGTGGCGGGTCTGGTGTATGTGTCCGTGAGGGATATTCTGCAGTGCTACCAGAATACAGCGGAGATTGAGGATTCGTCAAGCCCAACGGGGAGCTTTCGGGGCTGTGGATAGGGGTGGGCGAGATCTCGACGATTTCAACCGATTCGGCTGCTGAAGTAAGCTCGCGTTTGCGATTCGGCGAATCGACTTCGACGCGAACTCGGAGAGGCGATTCAGACGAGTGACGCTCAACCTCGAAATGGGGGAATTGGCCATCTAAATTGACCAGGCGAGATTAAATGAGTGATATATAAGATGCAAGAATTTAATCTTACCAGCCGTTCCATGATCCAATGTGGTACTGCCAGCTGTATGAGGTCTTCGTACCTTCCGAGAACTTCGGCTTCTATTAGCGCGCTTCTCCTCTAAACTGAATTTCCTGTCCAACCCTCTTCCATCTTTTTCTTCCTTGATGCTCTGATATTGGCTTCCCGGAACTGCGTTCGATGACGACATATGGTTAGGTTCAGAACCAGCCGATACATTTGGCTGGTGAGCAGCTCTCTCCGCTTCTTCTCGCTTCAATCTTCTCTCCAGCGCGAGACTTTCTCCATATGCGGCCAACTTGGCGCTAAGAGGAGACCTACCGCTCCCGGTCCCCCCAGAACTCGGAAAGTATACATCATCATCCATTTCCAAGATGCTCTTCTGAGCGCGCCGAACTAGGGCCTCAGCTTGAGCATGGGAAGAAATAGAGCTAATATCAATATCATCAGGCACGTTATATCGCTTCCTAGAAAATGATGACGGATCCACGGAGTCCACCGTTGTAAACAAATTGTCTTGACTGGGCCTTGTGTCACCGAAAGCATCGATAGGATCATACGTCACGTCCTGAATGACGGGCGAGAGCGATGGCATACGAGCGGTAGGCAATGACAAGGTATGCAAAGCGGGTGTCATAACACTGACACTGGCACTCCCACTGGTGGTACCGCTGGAGCTTAATTGCGGATCGTCAACGCTGCCATTCGTATAGGTGCTGCTGACCGAATCCCCACGCAATCTTATCTCCGCATTTTCAATGTCGAGTGGAGCCAGCTTCGATTCAGGATCCATAGGCGGTGGCCTGTTAATGCTGAACGGGAAGTCCCTGGCCAAAGTAGTGCGAGATTCATCTGGAAATAGAGAATTAGATGATTCAACCCCGTCTCCGAGTTCTCTGTGTTCGAGTTTTAACTCATCCAGACGAGTCATCCGGCCATAGTGTCGACTGCTGCTTTCAAGCACATCGCCGTCATTGATATCTATATCACAAAACGTCGTGATTGTAGGAGGAGCAGAATCAGGGGTCTCTCGCTCCGGTGTTGACGCGACTATGGAGGCCGTACTGCCTGGGATATCGTCGCTTCTTAACGAGTTGACGCTGTTGCTTCCTTTCAAGCCAAAAAACCTTTCCATTCTGCGAGGACTGGACGCTCTTCTTAAATATGAAGTCGATGAATTGGTGGATGAGGAATCAAATCTGAGAGGCCTGGGAGGTGGACGTTGACCAGATGATGAGGATCTGTTATGTCCTCTTAGAATGCTCGGACGCGTAGTTGGACTTTCTGCAGAAGGTGGAGAATCAAGACTGAGTTCATTGATATCAAAATCAGGGGATAATGTCACGTTTCCTGCTGAAAACTTGTGGTGAAGCTCTCTAGCTGATATCGTATGCGGGCGAGTACCGAGGTCACCATCACTCATGAGCCTTGATCGGAACTTCTGAGGTGAGAAACCTGCCGAAGACAATTCGTGAGAGGGTACGGGTAAACGCCGGTTAGTCGGAGGCGATGATGACACCGAATGTTGCAATTGTGGAGATGACTCCGTACTGCTCGAGGAAGGGCCTTCTCCGCTGTATTTCCTTAAAATATTCCTCAGTGAATATTTGGAGCCAGTCCTTCCTGCACCCAGACTCTTCATAGCATCAGCATCTGTTCCGGCAGAACTGGGTCTGCGAGAACTGTGATCCGGTTTTGGATTCTGGGATTGGTTGTTGAATATGTGTGGCAGCGACGGTCGGCGTGGGGGGAAATCTTCAAAGTCAGGCGGCGAGTCAGTAGGAAAACCACATTCACGTTGATAAGTCGTATGAGAAGGAGAAGGAGGGCCGGGTGGGGAAGTAGATGGTGTCAGATGAAGTGGCACAAGAACAGACGTAGGAGGCATTCTGAAGAGATTGAGAGCATGATCAATAGAGCGCTTCACTACAAGATGTTTCCTTGTTGGTTCCTTGGATTCGTTATAAGATCTCCGTCGCTCCTCAGACGCAGAATGGTCATCGACTGGAGGATTATGTGTATATTCCGCCCTGTTCTTGAGGTCTTGATCCTTCAAGTCGATCCATTGCCTGATCATATCAGCACACGCATCGTGCCCCATTTCCCGGGCTAAAGCTTCAGGGGTAGTTCCGTGCTTATCTGGGCGGTCGGGATGTGCACCGTGCTGCAGGAGAGTACGAACTATATTGATATGCCCATTCGCGCATGCGAAATGGAGAGGAGTAGAACCAGAATTACCAACGATAGGTGCAGATGCATCTCTGTTTTTGTCGCTGGTATATCGTAAAGGAAGTCTGAAAGAAAAGATACAGGTTATCTAGAGTCACGTGTCGGATAAAACAAAAAGAAACGAACCTTGTCGCATTAACATCAGCACCATTCTCAATTAACAGATTAACTACCAGTTCATCTCCACCTGAGCAAGCAGCATGCAACGGAAGGACACCATGAAGAACAGAGTTTATAGGTTGACCATGAGAAAGTGCATAGTTGACAAGACCCAAATCCCCAGTTGCAGCAGCGGCATGAAGCCCGAGGTGGGGAACTGAACAAGAAAGAAAATGGTTAGCATTTGAGTGGTATGCGGTAAAAGAAAAATGCCTACAGTCAGTGGTTACGTTATACTTGACCTC
Source organism: Sarcodon sp. MG97 (assembly GCA_003313065.1). Lineage (NCBI taxonomy): Eukaryota > Fungi > Basidiomycota > Agaricomycetes > Thelephorales > Thelephoraceae > Sarcodon > Sarcodon sp. MG97. The sequence goes on from QGOD01000408.1 coordinate 16,135, forward strand.
TACAGCGGTTTGCTTGAACCTGGAGATGCCATGCATGGCAAATGGAGGAGAGGGACTACCAGAACGATAAGATGGGTGGAGGAGTGATAAAGGGGATCGCAGTCAGTAGAACTGGTGCGGCGATTGGAGTTGAGTTCGGGTGCTACAAGTGTGGAACCAGTCGAGACCAAAGAGATCATGCGATAGCGCCTGGGGCAGGGAACACGAGGAACGATGAGAGGTAAGAGATCGTCGTTGAAAGACAACAATTACATGAGAACTAAAAAGTCTAGTGTGGCTCAGTAGTGCTTCAAACTCGTGTGTCGCGTTGACCGGCTGCTTATGTCATCGGCGCTCAGTGTCGAACTTCGAGTTGATCCTCAGAATTTTATCTCATCCCTCTTCTCGTCATCCCGAGCGTGGTCTGATCATTGAGCGCACCACCTTCAGCTGCTCTCATTTCATTCATGGAGGCTTCTTTGCTTCTATCTTCCTCTTCCGAAGAAAGTCAGGAAAATAATAAATGCTCTGGGAAATAACCAAATCAAAACGATCTCGTCAAGTTTGTTCCGGATATAGCATTTGTCTGTTGGTTTGTTTGAATCCTGACACCAACTCTTGTCCAACCTTCTCTTGATTTCAAATGTGCATGCAGTGACCCTCTCACTGCCCTATTTTGTAATGGATCATAAGGCTGCGTTCCCCGTTGCCATCGTCATTTCGGTATTGATCATTACGATCAGGAATCAGTGAGCTGACAGGGCACTCGCTGTTCAACAAATTTTACATCACTGTTGAATATCATTTGGCTAACCAGCGCCGAGCGTCAGGCTTTGACCGAGAAACGCGTGATGTAGCCCACGTACGGAATGATTGTGCCCCACCATAAACTACCGAGCGAGATACTAGCCATACCAAACATTTCACTACACCCTTATTCATGACCATGATCCATTGACTGTCGTCAGTTTGTTAATCTGGCATTGAATCCCACAGTCGATCCGACACCTCAGTAACAACGATGACGAAACCTTCATTTCCCCCAAATATCATGGATGATCCCCTGACTTTGGCCATTTCACCTGCCCCCGATGAATCGCTGGAGCAACGGTTGTTGCGTGAGCAGGAGGAAACTCGAGCTCGCAAGGTGAGCGAAGAGATAGACGAGCAAATCAAACAAGACAGGATATCGTTTAAGAAATGGCAGAAAGCGGTCAAAGTCCTGTTACTTGGTCAGAGTGAAAGTGGTGAGCGCTTTCGACATTTCAGCCCCATATCCGCTGGATTCACGTATTCCCCAGGCAAATCAACAACAATTAAAAGTGTGTAGCTTTTGGGGCAATTTCACGTTCAAGGTTGACTCGTCTTCATTAGACTTTCAAATGAAATATGCCTACAACTCCTGGATTAATGAAAGAATCTCTTGGAAGACAGTCATGTGAATCGCATCCTCTTTATCATGACCTGACCAACGAATAACAGTTCCTCAAGTCAGTTGAACCTTGTCAAATCTGTTACAATCATTTTGGATTGCTTGGAAAAAGAAATGATTGCGTCTGGCTCAAGGTCGCATTCAAGGAGACAGTCTTCAACAAGTCAAATAGACTTTGATCCAGACACTTCAGATACTCCAAACGCTGACGAAGAAGATTCATCCCAATTTGAATTTTCTGAGAAACACAGGACACTTAGGCTTCGCCTCCAGCCCATGTTCCGGATTAGAAACGACCTTGAACGGCGTCTTGGATCTGTATCACTCGAAGAGTTTGATTCCCCCTTGCAATCCACCGCCACCCCCCCTCTCAATCGACACGCAACCCCCAAGCCAAACCCCCGCCGTCCGACTGAGTTCTTCATCACTACACAAAAGGGCTGGAAGGGTGCTCTGGATAAGGCGCTACCATTTACGAACAGCACAAAGAACGTTCCGGATGATGCTGCCGATATCATGGCTGGAATTGGATCTGACATCAAGGAATTATGGGCTGACAATGTAGTCCAAGCAGTTTTGAAGAGACACAAACTACGCCTTGAACATGCGTCTGGCTTGTACGTGCGTTCTGTGCTATCGGCATTTGTGGTCGAATCTGATCGTGATAGCTTTTTGGATGACGTTGATCGACTTACTTCTCGAGATTACGAACCAACAGACGACGACATTGTCAGAGCACGGTTGAGAACCATGGGTGTTCAGGAGTACCATTTTAACCTTAGTAACAGTAAGTTGCCCAAGTGAAGTTGCTTATGGATCGCTATCTGTAACATATATCCGTAGCTCCTGGTCTTGGACAAGAATGGATTTTGTATGATGTTGGCGGTGCAAGATCTTTGATATGTATTCCCAAACATCGAAAGATTCTCTCAACTGATATTCGATTGTTATTCACAGAGCTGCTTGGTACCCTTATTTCGAGGGCATCAACTCGATCATATTTCTGGCACCAATCAACTGTTTCGACCAACGTTTAGCTGAAGACCGCAGGGTCAACCGTCTCGAGGACAGCCTAATGCTTTGGAAGACTGTCTGTTCATCAAAACTTCTTGTCGATGTTCAAATGATCTTGCGAGTCAACTTTTACATAGATCACATGCGACCGGCATTGACGGCTTCATTCTAGATTTCTGAATAAATATGACTTGTTAGATGAGAAGTTGAAGTCTGGGGTCAAGTTCAAGGATTATGTATTGAATTACGAGGACGGGTCGAATGATGTGAAAGGTGTGGCAAGATGTCAGTATCGTGTCCATTTTTTCTGTGCACGATCTATCAGTCTATCTAAACGATGTTGGACAGATCTCAAAAACCAATTTAAAACGATATTCACCCAATCTTCTCCAAAGAAAGTGTTTTATTGTTTCTTGACCACTGTTATTGTGAGTTTCTTGTACCTTTCGCAAAATGGGATTTCAATTTCAATGATCTATAGGATAGGAAGGCAATGTCAGATACCCTTGGCATCGTGTCCGATGGAATTATCAGGAATGCTCTGAAACAGACAGAGTTCCTTTGAGTTGCAATTCTGTACCAATTAGAAATGTATCTGCGCATCAGCTATGGCATATTTTTTCACCAATCTGATGATGAGCAGAGATCTTCGTCGTTTCTGTTCTCCACTAATATATTTATTTATTTCCATTCTCCCAGTTGCATTCGAGATCATATAAAGAGAACTTGCTTGAGGGCATACTTGATATCGATCCATGATATCGGATGCTGACTTCACTGATCGCTACTACCATCATCATCATCATCATCATCATCTCGCACATCTTGTTGGTCGCCCTGTGTCCAGTAGATCAGTTCTGGTCTTTGATCAGCTGCACATTGAAATAAGTAAGTACATAACACAATTATTACCCCTCCAGGTCTATTCAATGGGTACAACAGAGAACAACTCATGAATCAAAATACTGCGCCACGGATGAGGCTTGTTGTCCTCAGAGAACTCTCACAGGCGCTTCTTGAGCTGCAATCACCGATCTGGCAATAGTTTACCCACAAGACTATGCCTTTCTTTCATTAGCAGCCCACCATACAAAATAGTTGAATTCTAGCGGTGGTAAAATATATTTGCTTTACTCACTTCGCTTGCCAAGAAGCAGGATGAGTTTGTTATCGCTAAAGTTCTCGGATCCCACATGTCGAATCACCACCCAGTTGGAGCGACTCGGGGCGCACTTCCTCCAACGAATGTATCATTTTTAGAATCCAAGTCTCACGATACGCACCCAATTGATTAGGTGATAAACGATGCCCACACGATCATGAGATCAATGGTGCGCGGAGGCTCGTACACAGAACATTCAATTTCTGACTCGGAGGGTCCTTGGCAGCGACAACAAACGTACCCCCCCGGTTTCATCATCAACAAGCATCATTGACCAACCAAGGCGCCTTCATCTCGCACGATCTTACTACTTCCCTCGAATAACAAGCGATCTCGATACCTCTGTAGACGACTTGCAACTTGGAATTATATTTCCGGGTAAAAGGTCTTGTCCAACATCATTGCCACCCTTGATGTGTTCCAATGCACCCGCAAGTAACTTGGTCCCGGTGATGCCGAAAAACCCCCGAGCCACCGGTATACACCAACTAACGAACAGATTTGAATATACAACCAGCACCACAAAGGCGTCTTTTGGTCAATAAAATCTCACGCACTGATTCTGCGCCTTCCGCGTATCTATTGAACGCAGCGGCCCTCGAATAACAAGTTCCAAGACCCGGCAACTTCAAGGATCCGAGACATACGCATGCCCGTAGTAGCTCGGCAGGGACCCAAAGTACGTAGTGCGATAAAGAATCCACTGTGCCTTTGTCAGACCGCAGTCCATTGGTTACTCCAATATCCCTGAGCGGATCTTGTGGTGCACATGTCATCACAACGGCAGGGAGAAGCTTGGCTTGTTTGAACGCAGAGTTCTCTACTTTCGTCACAGCTGGCGACACATTCAAGGCCCCCCAGCATAGATGGTCTGGCCAATCAGCAATGCTTCCGATGAAGTTCGTGACGGACGTATTTACGAACACCTTGAACCAGGAATTGCCAATGAGCCGGGGATCACCAGTATGATGATGGTGTATTGAACAAATATGGCCGTTTTCAATGAATCTGTTCGACGCCCTTCCTTCAATACCGTCTTCGTGCATTCGTCACCACTCCGTTGGACATGGTAGCGCCAGGATTCTATATTCAAAAACTCCCGATCTTACAAATCCTCGATATCTCATATATATATATATATATGCCCTAGGTTTGTCTGGTACGGACCCAATATATGAAGGTGTCATATGTGCTTCAGTGTATCTTCATACCGCTAGCCGATTGATTACTCCGTTATCGACACAATGAACCTCAAGGTACAGTTAGGATTCCGCAGCAAGACATGCACACACGCCTCGCTCGTTTAGTCCTGAAGTTCTCTAACGGAATGGTTCTTGTACCTTCTCAGGCAATTGTCACCACATGTCCCATTCACATCGATTCCAAGCACTTGGATCAGAGGATTCTAGCCTAGTATAGGCGGGGTATGCATTTCGTGCCACCGGGCCTTCTTGACAACCGGGAGTCTTCAATTGTACGCGAGGCGGGTATTGGTTTCATCTTGATTTCTCCGGATTCTTCGACCGAATCGCACACACACTACGACTTGTTATCCGTTCCAGGTAGTATCTTATTACTGCAATCTATGTATGCAAAATAAATATCCAAGGTCAAATGAAGTGTATGGAATATGTACTATACAACACGAAATCTATGCGTATATAAAACAGACAAACACTTTTGCAGGAGAAAAGGTATGAGCAAGAAGCAAATGAACTAGTCTTTCATGATCGGATAAAGATAAAGATGCAAAAAATACTGTCCACCATATATAGTCAAGTACCCTCCATAACCTGTGCCTCTAACCAGTTCGCAACCATCGATGCGCCGGCTGAACTGTGTTCTGTGCGTAAAACGTGAACCACGTGTTGGCCAACAATCTCATCGCATTCATCAGCCCTGTTGAATCCCGCAAGACAATTCTTTCTATATTCGGCTTCTGTCATCCCCAGCATCGATGCGACGGATCGTGTTCCATTATCCTGTAAGCCACTGTACACGTAGGTGCGGAGCATGACCGGGAGTCCAATTAGAGTCGGTAACTTCTTGGTAACCTTCTCTAACTCCACTTCTAAGTCGTCCATGTTTATCGTAGGGAGAAGTAATCCTTTTTGTTGAATTAATTCTAAGAGTCTAACAAGTGCAGCAAAACCCTCGAAAGCCTCATCCACGGCCTCGCAAGCAAGTATTGTGGCCGCATTTTCTTTCGATGGGCGAGGAAGAAGGTTCAGGAGGTCGTATAAGGCTCGTGCATCTCCCACCTGCGTAGGCCCAATTGCATTTCCTGGAGGAGTTGAAGGACGAGAGGGAGGTAATTTCATACTAAACCTCGTAGAAGGAGGACTAGTGGGTGGAGT
>QGOD01000409.1:0-34384 GCA_003313065.1 Sarcodon sp. MG97
TCAACTGACCGTTTGAGGGAATGCGTGAACAAGCTCTCGACGAGCGATACTAATATAGACCAGAATAGTATATGGCAAACGCCTAGTCGAGACGATGAGCGAGACGAAATCGTAGTTTCCTCTAACTTGATAAGATTAGAGAATTCTGGAATACTCCCTATTTCAAGAACTTGTCGTCCGAGTCACATGGTGCATACAACGTGTCACAAGTCACACATTTTAACACCTCTTTTCAATTTCCATGTTATGACTGAAAATCGACAATTCTGCGAGCTAGCAACGCAGCTGGTCACTGAATCTCGTCGTTCCACAGCCACGGACACGCTCTTCAAATACAACGATTCACTTATTCGTCAGATACTGAGGGAACAGCGTCAGCTCGAGGGTCTCATCCAATCTGCTATAGCCTCGTCCGATTCAGACACATTCACAGGTGATTCGCCATCGCTGCTCATCTACCAAACTGCTATATTACGAAACAAACGATGTCTGTTGGCGTACCACTCCCATCGGATCGATCGGCTCAGAGATCTATACTGGTCAGTAGGCGGCGCACTTCCCCATTTACTTTCCTCTGGCGATACTAGAAACAAGCTATCCCCACACGAAGTCGATTTCCTGAAGAAGTATAACTCCCATGTTATGGATTTTCGATCCGAATTTTCGGATGAGTTGGATATCATGGCGGGGATTACGGAGCCGCCGAAGGATTTAAATGTGTTGGTGAAAGTGATTAGGGACTGTGGAGTCATTCAGACAGAGTTGGGGAGCATCGATTTCCAGAAGGGGCAGAGGTTTATGGTGCGGAGGTCCGATATCGAGCATTTAATTGTTCAAGGATATCTTGAGGAGGTTTAATCTGTTAAAGATCCTGTGTAGTTGTACACATGTATACAATTTTGCCCGCCTTTAAACCAACGTAAGTGGTTCGATTGTTCCATCCCTTTTTGAGATTCTGGGCGTTTACCCCTCTTCGTAGCTCCGGGACTAGTCTGCTTTACAGACCCCCCAAGACTTTGCTATCCGAGAATTCCGTGCTATTGTCCTTATTTAGGCATATCGTGGTATCCTCGTCTTCCCTCCTACTAGGAGAAGATCATACCTCCCTCGCGAGAGAATCTCTATCTACAACTGGAAAATTTTGTGGTATAGGGTTCATTTGAGACGATATACCGACTCAACCTTGGTGCAAGCATCCGGGTTCGCAGACATATGTCCTGACGATTGATCTTCATTCGGCCTAGGATATCCTGTGCCATTGCCCCTTTGCTCGGAAATTGACTGGGTCAAGTAGGACATGTGTTGAATTTAATCATTTCATAGCCATCCGTGTCTATCAAGAATAGATCCAACCACCATTGCTTCCGTACATCCTACCAATGGCCGGATATTTTTACACCATCACTCTTTTAGAAAGCAGATCTATCATAGAAGTCTTCGCCAGGATCTGAGGGGAACTATGATACCCCTCCAGATAACAATAGTAACTTCCAATGCCCGATCCACTATCGTATGCCATCATCCTACCGTCTTTGTGCGTACTTTGCTTCTCGAGCTATCGATCTCGCTGAAATCCTTGACGCTTGCAATTTCAAGCGCTCATAACTTATGCTCAACTCGACTCCATTTTTCAGGAACTTCATAATATAATAGCTTATCAGAGCCAGCCGACTGCAAGTAGCCGCCGCACTAGTTGCGTCAGAAACTGATGTAAAAGTCGAATACTCAGGTCCCAGGCTTATTATTCGCGCTATCAATCATAAAGCAGCACTCATCGCCTAGCCTAATGGCAAGTCGGTTCACGTCATCTCACGATCGTAAGACTGAGTAAGTTGATGATTTCTTCTTTGCTGGCTGCGACTCACCCGAGGTACTCAGGTTGGGGCGACGTTCGTTGTATGTATTGAGATTGCCGTAATGTCGGGACCGGTGCCATAACATGAACAAAGTTGAGATGCATTGCGTGGGAGATATAAGCTAGCTTCAGGAGTCTCTGTAAGTCACATCATGACTGACTCTTGGTGATTTGTATAGACACCACCTGCCAAATGTTCGGTGGCCGAAAAGCTCCTGCGCTCGTACTTTAGTAACGACGTTATCTTCACGATATATTTGACCGACTCTGGGTCTTCTCTCTCATGTGAACTCTCGGATCATAAATTTGATTCTCATATATATCAGAAGTCTCGTACCTTATGAAACAAATCACTTGTGAGCAACTTCTGTCGCGAGTTTGAGTATGCATTGGCATAAGAGTTGAGTGGTGAGACAACAGCTCATGGTTAGAGGAGCGGGCGTGAGGTATCATGGATCCTATCTCACGAAGTTGATTTCAGATGTTTTTTTTTCTACTCACCAACCTCTGTCAAACTATTTGATTGTTCCGTCTTTAACTGATTTGCTAACCGCATCAGCGGAAAACTCAAGGGACAGATTGGATAATGTGCCCGGGTATCGCCATTCAAAATCCGTATTTCTTCCGGACGATTTAGGTTCGATAATCAGGGGCAGTTCACTCATACGCACAAGTCCAATACTCAATTTTGAATGTCGTTGCCCTTTGTTTGTTTTCCTTGGATGGATTGCCAGTATCTGCCAGCGTCTGTTTTACGCTACATGGAGCCATTCAATGAGCGGCCCAAGACTTTTCACGCATTCCCCCTTCCCATCCTATACTGCAGCGTGTTACTCAAAAACACATCAAGTTGTCTGTTTTCAAATCAAGCTGCGGTTTTCTTGGTTGACTATTTCATCTCACCATCTAAGCACCCGCGGATATCATGAATTATGATGCATCGGTATTAGACAATCCTTAATTTCCGAGTGGCTTTGATGAATGATGGGTGGTCATCTGACTAGGTATAAATCTCCGCCGCCGGTTCGTGGGACATGACCCATGTGATGAACCTGCTCATCAAGGATCTTGCCAAACCTAAAGGGTATCGGAAAACAGCGTCATGCCACGAGCGTAATGGAATTAGCGGCGACGTAAGCGAGCTCTGCAACGAGAGTCATGACGTAAGTTTCCGTGATCGGCGAAACGTTGCAGTCGTGGGAGAAATTCTCTGTCACAGTGTGGGAGTTTCCGAACCAATCTTGTCATGGCTGCCACTGGTGTGCTCCGCTGCAGGTCGTTCAGTATCTTCTCTCCTGTAAGACATGAGAACCCGCTGGTGAGCCCAATGTGAACAAGACACTCCAACCATATCTATTTGCAGGCCTTTCCTTACGGGATATCCTCAGGGTTTGCCACGTCGATCAGCCAAGGTCCCACCAGAAATTCCACGCAAAGGGTTACCGCAAAAGAGACCAATTCAGAATGTTGATAGGGTCATTGCTGTTGCTAGCGGCAAAGGGGGAGTTGGGAAGAGTACAATAGCTGGTGCGTTACTAGTAATCCAAATTACAGGCAGGAATCAATTATCAGAATGTCCAGTAAACCTTGCATTCGCCCTAGCGATGAAAACTTCCCCTACATCACCCCGAAGAAGGGTTGGGATTCTAGATTTGGACATTTTTGGTCCCTCAATTCCTACTCTCATGGGATTGGAGAACAGCGAAGAACCTCGGTTGACTGAAAGTGGGTCACAACTACTGCCTTCTGTGAAAACCGACGTTTTTCCTCAATCATACACATAGGTGGTGCTCTTGTACCTTTAAGGAATCATGGACTCCCTTGTATGTCTATGGGATTCTTGTTACCCCGTCCGGCAGATCCTTCACAACCAAATGACACCGCTATTGTCTGGCGTGGGCTTATGGTCCAAAAGGCAACGCAGCAGCTGTTATTTGATGTGGATTGGAGAGACGGGGAGAATGGGCCGGGGCTAGATGCTCTTGTTATCGATATGCCTCCTGGGACGGGCGACGTTCCATTAACACTTAGTCAATTGGTTAAGGTGGACGGTTCGTATCAGATGGTCTGAAATCTTTTGGGATTCATGTTTTCTCCGCAGGCGCTATCGTTGTGTCTACACCGCAAGATGTAGCGCTAATAGATGTCAGAAAAGGAATTTCCATGTTCCGAAAGGTATCAGTACCCGTGGGTTATCTTTTTCTATTCGATAGCGGTGTAATTCACGGACGTGCGTCATAGGTTACAGGTTTAGTGCTAAATCAATCCTACTTCATTCCCCCGTCTTCTACAACACCCTATCATCTGTTCGGATCTGCTCGTTCATTTCGGTCGACTGCGGATCGGCTTGGCGTCAAAGCTCTTGCAGAGCTACCTTTAGTTCCGGGGGTGAGTGCAAGTGGAGACAAAGGGGTTCCGTACTCTCTCTTGAGCGTGGAGCAGCGCGAAACCGATGGTATTGGGGGAGATGAGTGGAGAAATGGAATAGCAGAAGTAGCAAAGCGGGTTTGGCAAGCTTGGGGCGAAAAGTAAAGATGTTGAGTAGCATGTATTAGACAGGGGTTATCAACATACAGTTGAGAAACGGCACAAGCTCCATTTTACCGGCGGGATTTGCTACCGTGGGTGGTAGTGGGATTAATAATGCCCTGGCCAAAACTGCGCGTCCGGCTCAGTTGCATCACTGAGACCCGGATGGTAAGTAATCAAGTGTGCCCTCATCCTCTCACGGGCCGATTCGGTAGTTCTCGACAAATGCGTTGGTAATGAAAAGAAAATCTACACAACGGTAAGGCTTGCATAAGCCCACCGCTTACATCGCATTTCCATGGGCTGGGCAGGCTGATATTTCTCAGACCGACCTTTTCGGCAGACTGCAGCGTAAGAGATAGATGAAGACGCCTAAGGGTATTTGCCTCGGATACATGGGAATAGGATTGAATAGGACTGAAGCAGTGCGGGGAAAGTTCTGAATGGGAATTTTGTCTGATTAGAAAACCGAGATCTTTTGATGAGGAACTCTCGGGATTCTCCGTCGCAGGCACCGAAGACTCGCACTCAAGACACCCGGTGATTGCTATCTTCATGCTTTGACTCCAATAGTCGCTTTCACCAGGGCGGGCTTCAAGATCCCTCAGTTAGTAAACACCGTCTGTACATTCTATAACACCTGCTTCAACCAAGCGTCGACGCAATCTTGCTCTGCCAGTCTATCAGCTCCGCTAACTTCAGCCTTGTTTAACTGCTTGGTCCATCCTCTGTTCTCTTATCTCTCACCCTGCCGCTTGTCGAGTTCTGGACACGGCCATATCGCCGCGTTGCTCTTCACGATTGAGATTGTTTCGGACTAGACGCGTGCAAGATCTTCATTGGCCCCAGCTGCTGAACTTGGGAGCCCATGTCAGACCAGAATCTAGGCATCTGGGGGCAGTCCGTTTCATCGTTACGATATACCTTACCGGATGATGAGAAGTCGCTTGGTATGAAACAAACCCTCCTTGTCATGCATGCTCCTCTCACGCACCTTGCAGACGACTTAGAGTTGCAGAGTCATGTAGTTTGTCTTATATCATTGCAGTTCTTGTCTAACAACTCGAAAAGGTCTCTCATGTCACTCCTATACCTTCGGTTCCCGACGAGTTTGACCCTCAATTTGATCCAAACTTCGATGAAGACACTGCTTACGACGGTAACTCAGCCCCTTGACTCTCGGTAATCTAAGACATCACTTATTTTGCCCTAAGAGTCCCCTTACCCAGAAGTGCGGTCTGCTGTGGCAAATTTCGATGATATATCCATGCCGGGTACGTCTTCGCTTCGGATATTATCGTGATCTATCGTATGATTAAATGTATCTTAGTAAATACCGTCCGGGCCTGGTTTCTCGGTATCTTATGGGCCATCATTTTGCCTGGCGTCAACCAGTTGTTTGCATTCAGATACCCAACCATCAGCGTCGGAGGAGTGCGTTATTCAGTATTCCCACTGTCCCGACTATCTATATGATCAAGTGCCTATTAGCTTCTTGCACAATTACTTACATTTCCAATTGGCCGAGTTTTGGCGAGACTGGTTCCCCGAGTAACAATTTTTGGCCTGTCTTTAAATCCGGGTCCATTTACAATTAAAGAACATGTGTGTACACCTATTTACCCTTTTTTTTGGAGGAAGGGCTGACCATTTCTACAAAGGTACTTGTAACGATTATGGCTGGGGTGGGCGCTCAATCCGCTTATGCGGTGAGTACATAAACTGTTTTCCTATTCAAAATCCTTATAGCCACTATTGCTTAGGCGGATATAATCGCTGTCCAGCGAGTGTACTTGAAACAGAACTGGGATTTTATCTGTAAGTTCTGTCGTCTTTGCCGTTCTCGCTGATACCATCCCGTCTCTTCTACAGATCAATGGATGATTTTTATGTCAACTCAAATGATCGGATTTTCTACAGGAGGCATTGCCAGGCGTCTTCTCGTCGCGCCGCCTTCCATGAGTATGCTGTATTATGTGAACGTCCGCGTTGTTTAACCTGCGTTGTAGTCTGGCCCAGCACCCTCGTCCTATGTGCATTGTTCAACACATTACATTCTCAACAATACATTGGTCTTGGTGCTAAGGACGGAATCAGCCGAGAGAGGTTTTTTACGTACTTTTTTATCGGTTCATGTATTTGGTGTAAGTACTGCGTTATACTCCTATTCTGCGCTCGAGATCTGACAACCGCTGTAGACTTCATCCCTGGATATCTTTTTCAAGCCTTGAGGTACGCTGTCAGCTTGCACGTGCCGGAGTCCGTAGCTTACTCACCGTCATCAAGTTTCTTCAACTGGGTGTGCTGGATCGCCCCTAGTAACATTGTAAGCTAATCTCTTTTATTTTTCACATACTATTGCTAACTCTCTCTAGACGATCAACCAGTTGTTTGGGTTTGTGTATATCTTGTGGTGCAGTGCGCAGTTAACTACATATCACTGCCAGATATCGCAGTGGATTAGGATTATCGATGTTGTCATTTGATTGGAATGAAATTGCGTATGTCGGTTCGCCGTGAGTCATTCTTCACTTGAGTATATCTCAGGCTGCTGATTTTAGTAACGCCGGCCAGACTTGTCACTCCTTGTACGTTTCATATTTGTTCTGTAATGCCTCAATTTGATCAGGCTCTCTAGGGTGGGCCCAAGCTAATGTTCTGGCGGGATTCGTAATATTCTATTGTAAGTCATCTTCGTAACATACACGCTTCAGACCAAGGATTGACATTATTCAGGGATTCTTACTCCGATCTTATATGTAAGCCTCTGTACACCATCTGAAGCGCACTATCTCATCTCTGCACCTCAGTACACGGATGTTTGGTATGGCAAGCGATTGCCATGTTCGTCTCCATTAATTTCCTGCTCTTAAAATTAAAGCTGATTATTTACACTAGTAATGTCATGGCAATCCTATGATAACGCCGCTATGCCGTACAACCTCAGTCGAATCCTCACGCCAGAAAGTACCTTTAATGTCGAGGCGTATAAGAACTACAGCCCTCTCTTCCTTTCGTAAGCCCAGAGAACTCTACATGTAAATCACATCTTATAGGAGAATCAGGACGTCGTTTGCTGTGTCCTACGGCTTGTCATTTGCATGCATAACTGCAACCATCGTGCACTCCATTCTGTATTTCTGGAAGCCCATCAAGATCCACTTGCAACGCTCATTGAGGGAACAACCGGACGTCCATGCAAAGTTGATGGCTGTACGTCAAAACAATTTACATGACATTATGTCACTCACATTCGTGCAGAACTACCCTCAGGTTCCAGAGTGGTGGTATGGTATCCTCCTTGGTACGTCTCTACACGATTAAAGCCATGTTAAGCAACCAACGGCCCTGTAGTGGTAACGTTTTTGTTTGCGTCTTTAAGTGTCCAACTTTGGCCCACGCATATGCCTATATGGGCTGTTATAATCGCGTTGGCCATTGGTGAGTTTCTTTGTCTCTACTTTACCTGGATGGCCATTCAATTTCAACCTTAGCTGCGATCTACATAGTTCCCATCGGTAGGTCGTTCATTTTCGTCATAGCTTGCATCACTGAGTGTGAGTGTATCAGGGATGATTTTGGCTGTTACCAATCGACAGATAGGCTTGAAGTAAGTTGTTCTATCGCTGGTTCCCTTGCAGAATACTTAGGGAAATTCTGACTAGTGTCGTAAGCGAGCTTATCGTAGGGTACATGCTGCCAGGCAAACCGGTCGCTATGATGATGTTCGTTTTCATTTTTGATATCTTTGAATAAACACTGACATCGTACATCAGCTTCAAGGTAATCAGTATTAGTCTTTCCGCATGAGATGCAACCTTTTATGCTACCTATATCAATAGACATTGGCTTATATCTCCGTGAACCAAGGTTCGATACAACATCCAATTATCTGTAATCCATCGCGCTGACTGAAGTTTGCAGCGATGGTATTTACGGCAGACTTTAAATTGGGACATTACATGAAGATTCCGCCAAGGGTGATGTTCTTTGCTCAAGTGATTTCCACTGCAATTGCTGGCACTGTGCAACTTGGCGTTCAATCGTGGTATGTAGCGTTTTATTATCAATATTATGCGTTACTTTATTCACGCCACAATTTGCAGGATGTTTGCTCATATCCCGTTTGTGTCTATCATTGCTACATTAATAGACGGATACTCACCCACGACTTTGCTCACAGCCACATCTGCGATCCAAACCAAAAACAGAAGTATGAATGCTCACTTCCTCGTCTGTGCTCTTGATTAAAGAATGTTGTAGGTTTACCTGCGCGAACACGCAGGTTTTTGAGACTGCATCAGTAGTCGTGCGTGACTTCCTTTGTTTACACTGTTATCTTAACAGACCTCATGTCTTTTCCAAGTGGGGTATCATTGGTCCTGCGATACAATTTTCTAACGGAATATACTCGTGAGTAGCTTTTTATGGTAGCTGTCCCGTTAATGATTGCATTTGTATACAGCGGCACGTCTTGCATTGCATTATTTGAGACTCTGTGACTGACTTTCGTTCAGGGTTGCTATTATTCTTTCTCGTCGGTGCCGTCTGTCCTATCATCACCTGGCTGTTGGCAAAGAGATACCCATCATCATGGATCACATATGTCAAGTAAGCTGCGATTTATGATAGGTTCTTCCTTGACGTATCAATCTAATCTATTGTGCAGCTTTCCGTAAGTCAACGCAATATTGATGCGCATATTTATCAACGCTCCATTTTAATGTATCAGCATATTATTTGGTGGAGTTTTCTTGATGCCGCCAGCTACCTCGGTCAATTACGTGTCATGGGCTATTGTTGGATTTTGTTTCCAGTACGTTCTGAGAAGGAGGCGTTTTCCATTCTGGGCAAAATATAATTGTATGCTTCATTTGTTTCACTCACCACATATACACTCATTAATTAAACGTTATCATTGCTTCAAGACGTTCTCTCGGCTGCTCTAGATGGAGGTACTGCTCTGGGCACGATCCTGGTATATTTTTGGTGGGTAGCCATCATCTTCACATTCCACGATTTATACATCTTCTCACCTTTACGTAGCCTGCAGTTCCCTATGAATGGTCAAATTGGGATTAATACCATACAAGCATGGTGGGGAAATACAGTGTACCAGAAAACAGTAGATTGGGTGGCACGCCCCCTGCTGACGCTTGAAAAGGGGGCTACATTTGGGTACGCAGTGGGATATGTCCATATCAAAGGACTTCTTTTGAGAAAGTCGTACTAATCAATCGACTTTCCCCACAGGCCAACTGGATGGTGACAAGATAAACCAGGGCGGACATAGACCACTTGCCATATTTTGGTGTCTCGGGTTTTTATTTTTTATTTTTGGCTCATAAATCGTTCTGTTGTATTACCAGTTATAGGTCAAGATGTATCCGATTCACTCCAGATATAAACGTCACCACATTCATCACTCTACACCCCTCACAAAATTCTCCTAATATTGACGATTATATAGCATTTGACTCTTACATGACTATTAAGTACTGCCTACCTCGAATACACGATGTGATCTGTCTGCCGTTCCCTGACATGTTATTGCTGTGGCCTTCTCATTCTTCCGGGATCCAAAAACTGTTGATATTATTCCGGTGCAACCGTCCAATCTATCCTAATCTGCCGAATTCTGCCAGACTCCCCATCCAAAGATCATCTACCGGCTCCGCACAGGGAGCTTCTGTGGCATTGCAAACAGTGGTCCACATGGCCACTTGTCTTATCCCTGTAGCGATTACTCTCACACTCTACGAGTAGTGGGGCACGAATCACCGCCCCATTATTTGTTGCCCATATCTTCCGCAAATGGCTACTGTGCATACACTTCCCATTCATCAACTAAACCTCGAATCCAAACCCACCAAAGTCCAAGAACGCCTCCTCCAGAGAAAGCTTCCGGACGACTAGGGCTTCGACAATAAGCCGTGGGCCATGCTCGATAAGAGCGTCCTGTTTGTCATCTTTCGATGTTGAATCTTTCTGTGGCTTTACTTTAGGGCGTGAAGGAAGAGAGGCAACGGTCGCGGGCGCTGTCGACGCTGGGTCTATTGAAACATGGAGGCAATCGAGGGCAGGGATAAGAGACAATGCGTTGGATGTGATTGCGGGCTCTATGGGATCTTGAAGGCGTTTATCTCTCCTTTTATCTCGAGCCTGTCGTCTCCAAGCAGCTTTGGTTTGTTGTTTATTGGGTACTAGCGTATTGACGGCCCCAACAGCATTGGACGCCAACGAAGGGTTAGAATTCGACGAAAGAGCGTGGAACGCCTGGGGGAGCGCCTTAGGCTTCTTCTTACCACCATAATGACCTTTGTATTTTCCATTATTGTGATTGCCGGTACTAGACGCAATGACCCGGGTGCGCACTGGACGCGGTTTATAGACAGAGGATATTTCAAGATCTATGGTCGTAGTGGAAATAGCAGGGACAATGTGCACATCTGGATCCATAGAGAAAAGGTCTGTGGTTGACGTGGGTTCGGAATCGGAATCGGTGCTGGTGCTGGTAGTAGTTGTCGTAGAAGTGTGGTCCCCATTATCAACTCCGGCAGCAGGACTGCGATTCGACCTCCTAACCTCTCCCGTCTCGAAGTCAATATATCTGGATGCGATTTTCTCGTTGAAATCTGCCATTTCTTTGGGGACTTCGATTTCTTTTACTACGACGACACTTGCGCCGATTTCACCAGCCATCATCTCGAGCGTTTCGAGGGACTGTTCGAGGTGGGTACGGGATAGACCGATAAGGAGGCCATGATCTGTAACGCCTAGTTCATAGTAACATTGTCCGCCTCCCTCAAGAAGCCTCCATTTGAGCTGAGTAACCAGACGGGCGAAACGTGCAGGAGAAGGGGATATGAGTTTGAGCTTGTATTCAACGTTTCCCTTGGGGGATTGTAACGGAGAGTGATAAGCCATTAAGCGCGTTTCATTAACGAGCAAATGGGATTACCTGGTCGGCTTCTGGCACTAGTTTGGGTATTCCTTTGGGGATAGTGGGGAGTGCACCAGTCTGGGAAGTCAAGTGCGAAGATAGATCGAAGTCTGAGATGGATAGAGAAGATGGAGAGGCTAGAAATGGATCCCAGGGACTGGGTACTCGAGGGCTTTCAGACTCGAGCTCGCCGAACATGATAATTTAGGATTAGCGGTTAGAGGATAAGAAAGCGAATAAATGAGACTGAATCCAAGAGTTCAGAGGGATATTCGAGGAATCATGGATCGTCGTAGTTAATAGGAGGGAGAGCTGTGTGGTTTACGAGTACGGCTAAGCAGCCACCGTTTCTTATAGTGGTACGTCTGGATGACTCGAATCGAGTCATTGGACTCTAAAGGTCTACTTCAAAGTTTACTTGTTGCATCACATTGGCTTCGGCATACATACCAACCGGCCTAGGTCATAACCGGTTATTCTGAACGACGAAGCCGCCCCTCAAGGATTATTTGAGAATTCAACCAGTGGTACTAGACGAAAACCAAAGAATATGCAATTTTGTAAAGACTGGAGGATTCGTCGGCCTCTCCTGAATACGTAGGAGCGGCCTTATAGGGCCACTTGGTTGCGAATTGTCAAGTTGAGCCGTTGCGAATGTGAGAAATATTCTAACCGTCGCGTGGCCACTCAGACGTGTGAGCCAAGGTGGTACAAGTGCCCCAAGTTTGCTCGCTTCAGTCCCCTCTTATTCTCTACCCTCAAGGTCAACTGACGGGCATCAATCATGGCACCTAAACTATCCTCTGGAGTGCGTCTGTCATTGATACGACTACCTTACTAGTCTTAACTCATGTAGCAAACAGATGACTCTCAAGAGGATTCACCGAGAAATTGCAGATATAAAGAAGGAAGACCTTGGTGGAATAACGATTACACCCTCTACAGACAACCTTTTCCTATGGGGCGCCATAATCCCGGGCCAGGAGGGAAGTCCTTATGAAGGTGGATCTTTTCACATAGAAATAAACATACCAGCCGATTATCCGTGCGTCGTTTGGATTATTTCATCCATGACCCCGTCTCACGCATTGAGCTATGCAGATTTTCTGCTCCCAAAGTGACCTTTTTAACCAGGTACGTTCTCGTCCCATGAAGACTTATCTATCGCACGCTAACCGTCATCGACGGCAGAATATATCACATGAACATTTCAGATCGAGGTTCGGTGTGCATAGACATCCTCAAGCAAAACTGGTCACCTGCACTATCGATTTTCAAAGTGATACTGTCTCTCTCCTCTCTACTTACTGATCCCAATCCACGTACGCCACCATTCCTTTCAATCGTCTATCGCAGCTGACTTTTTTCCATATAGAGGATCCCCTAGGTATATAGATTCCTTACTTTCAGACGCGTTATATCGTTGACAAATGCGTCAACAGTGCCCTCCATAGCGACAGAATATGTTCGCAACAGAACACAGCATGACAAGACGGCCAAACATTGGACAGAACTTTACGCCCAACCTGGCGCCCCTGCACCACCTGCACCCTCTCCACCACCCTCCACTTCCTTAACCCCAGAATTATTCTTCAACATGCCAATCTTCGCCCCCCACTTCCTACAATCACATCGTGCCCGTGCTTCTCCTCCATCGAACCGCACGGCGTCGGCCGCCGCTTCCACCTCGTCACCCATAGAGATCCAGGACTCGGACAGCGAGGACAATTCGAAGGCCCCTGCTGGCAGCGCAAATCAAACTTCGACCACTGGCAAAAGAAAACGGGAGGCTCAAGATACAAGCGGGAACTCTAAGCGAGGGAGAGCTTCCGATCCTGGTGCTGGAAGTTCTAGTAGAGGTGACGTTATTATAATAGAGGATTAATTATTAGATCCCTCACGGATGGATTGCATTCCTTTATAACTTTTTTGTCACTTTTAGTCATGTCTTCCGGATGGACAATCCGGGCCTCTCTTTGCATTTCATAGTTTTGATTATTGTATCCCCACACGCATGTCCGGTAATTACACGAGCATTCACTGATGTTTACCCCTAAGCGTTTCGAACTGAGACATACAACTCTTGGTACAATGTTACATAAAGCAGGGGTAAAGGAAGCGGGTTATCATTATGTACAATCGTGGTAACTTGCTTAGACTTATGATACAGAAAAATCAACCAAAAGACAACAAGAAGAAACATAGAAAACCCCTTCAAGTTATAGCAAAGAAAACCCACCATCCATCAACCGATCAGTTCTTCCAACTGGTAATCCCGGTGACAAAGTCCATATCCTCAGCTAGTAGCAGGAAAGGCGTCAGCCCCTCAGTGGCATAAGTTATCTCATAGAGCCATTACTGACCTCGTATCCACTTAGTCTTGTACCAGAATTTATAGCCAAAATACAAGCTGGTGAAAAAAATCAGTCAATTCTACAACGTCGCGCATTCACCTCCAGACGAGAAGGTGGTAGGTAGTAGGAAAAAAAAACATACACGAAGAACAGAGGGATAGGGAAATAATTGGTGATAAACGCTGAATGATCCCAGTTCCCTTTAAGGAATACGGACCAGTCTGCGAACAGAATGATCAAGGTTACCCAGCTATAGTAGAGTTCCGTCAGCAGGCGCTACGGGCAAACGTAAATTCTTATACGGAATATAGTACGCACAAGATGCCATAATAAGCAGCGTAAGGTTGTAATTTGCTATGCCAGGGTAGGCTTTCTGGGGAAATCCCCTGAGCCTACGTAATAGAGATCCAGATGAGTGATGTATGGCGTGTGGGAAGGGAGGGATTTACCTTAAGTCCTGCTCTGAAGCGCACGGCAGTTAGACAGATACCTAACCAGTTGAACATCCCGGATACTGAAGATATTCCATGAGCGCATTGAACACGTAAAAGGGCCAAAAAAAAAAAACATACCGGCCGACATATTCGAAAACCACCCAAATACTCTCGAAGCAGAGCTTGAAACTGGAGGAAATGCATCAATAGAAGTTCCTACATTAATCACAAATCCTGAGTTTACCAGCCATATAAGACAACAAAGCAAGAGACGAAGAAAGTGCAATGGAGACGACAGGTGTTCCAAATCGATTAGTCTAACGATTCCTAATCAGTCTATTCTTGCATCGACATTGCAGTATAGACTCACGTATGTGAATATCCTCGGCGCTTGACCCGATTTTGCTAGACCATACATCGCTCTACTAGAGGTATATAAATCGGATGATCCGGCGGACCAAGCAGAGGCTGCGAACAGGGCTTCGTCATGACTCAGTCGTTCGCCAAATTATATAACCACATACTTAAAAAGCAGGCGTTAACAATATGTGGCAGTGCCTTGATACCAGAAGCCTGGATAGCAATAACCCAAGCAGAAGATGCAGCAGTCCCGGTTGCAGTTGTCAAAAGAGGATTGTCGGACGGAACGATCAGTCCAAGAATCTAAATCCAATGAGTTTATTCATGATCGCAACACGAACAAGGAAAAACGCACAAAAACTCCAAGACTAAATGACCAAACAAAGCATGGTCAATGACGCTTGAAACTTGGAAGTGAGCAACGCAAAACTGACATATAGAACAAAAGAATTCGAAGCCTAATTATCATTTCAGTTCGCTTGTATGTTTATTGCACAAAGGGGAACTTACCAAACACCCTTAATGGCTTTGGGGATATTCTTGGTAGGGTTTTGCGTTTCCGCAGCCGTCATACCAAGAATTTCTGTACCCAGGAAGGAGTATGCGGCTCCAATTAAAACGGACCAAAATCCGCAGAATCTGCCTAACGATCCCGAGATACCATGGTACTGGACTAGGGGGCCTGGGTGATGCTAATACATACGGGAAAAATTAGGCATCAAATATAGAAAACGTAGGAGTACATACCCAGTAGCGGAAGCCCAAACGATCTTGTTTAGGAGCACCACCAAGATCAATGACCAATCCAAGGATGATAAGACCAACGATCGTAAGGACCTTGATCGACGCGAACCAAAACTCGGCTTCTCCAAAAGCTCTCGTACCCAAGAAGTTGATGACAACGACGACAAACAATATAACCGTAATCCACGCCGCATCCTGGATCATAGATGAGGACTAAAACAAACGGTGAAAAAATTGGGTCGCACGTTGATAGTCTTATTCCAGTCTATATTGAATAATCAGCTCAGCGCTGACGAAGAAACGGAAATGGGACAGAGGACGTGGCCAAGCGATAGGGAGTTCACAAAGGGAATGTATATATTCAGAAAACTCACAATTGATAAGAACCGCAGCAGCCGAGAGTTCTGCGGGGAGTGTAATGACCCAAGAATACCAATAGTTCCACCTGGTTGACCCAAAGTTCAAAGATAACGAGGTGAAAAGACCAGTATTATTACTCACCCCATCGCAAATGCCATTGCAGGATCTACAAAACGACCAGCAAGGGTGACTTGGCCACCGGGGACGGGCAAGAGGGTAGTCAACTCTCCGAGGGATAACATGACAGCAACACAAGCAGACGATACAATCAGATACCCCAACAAAAGACCAAGGGGTCCTCCAGCAGCCAAGGATGAAGCGGTGCCCAAGAAAAGACCTACGAGCAAGATCAGCGCGTAGAACAATATCCCGACCATCCAGACAGTAGCATACCTGTCCCGATAACACCACCAATTCTGCACGATAACACATGGATACTATCAACAGCAAAGTCAACGGTGAAATTGAATGAGCTGCGCACGATATCATCTGTGCATGTCTGTTCTTCAGACCACGTTTGAGCTCATGCTCACTAAAACCCTCAACACCGCCATCGTGAATAAAAGCCTGATCAGGTTTGTTCTTCTCGAGGATTTCGTCGGACATCTTCACTACGAGCAACTTGAACAAGAGAGATGAACGTCAAAGAAAGAAGACCACTCTGGATACAAATAGTCATATACATCTTGCGGATCATGGAATTAGATTGGGAACTGTACCTGGAGATTTGAATATAATCACTAGGGTCACACATCACCAGTCATGTAAGGCAGGAGGACCCGTGGCATCTGATCAGCCTATTGAGGAAATCATGGCCTATCTAGTTGAATTCCCTAGCGCCGTCGCCCAACCCAAATCCAATAAAATCCGATTCGTGACGTAGGGAAGGGCAGCTCTGTATAGGAGAAGATTGGACAGAAGGCGCAAGGGGGAACTAATCAACTCTGTGAAGCCAACACCGATGGGGAGGCTCCTAGAACAAGATAGAGGGGAAGTCAGCCACGGTGGGAGATTGCAAAAGTCCCCAGGTCCGGTCAGGACGATCCGAGCCGGCAGTATGCGCAGATCGATGCAACATGCTGGCAGGTGGGGCGACAAATGACTTGATGCGTCTACCATAGTGGGAGGGCCAGATCATACCAGAGGTACCTATTGGCCAGTGGATCGTAGTCTTAGTGCCAGAAGACAGCCCATCCGATGAGCGCAGATGGCTTCACAAAACTTGAAGTGCAGTAAGCTAGTGCCATGGTAGAACATGAGTGGCACTAGTATACTTAGTAGTACTTGAGATACCAGACTCGGATTCATTATTGCCGTCGCCGTGCCAATCACCGACTCTCGCCCGCACCCCACACACACCCAGCATCCCCTATGGGGCATACATCGGTATCTAGGCTCCGGAAAACCAAGTGTCTGCGGTATTAGAAGCCGGAGGAGCTGCCCGAGGACGCCGTCTTCAATTTCGATATCAATTTGCATTTCCCCTGTTGTTGTCGTGGTTGCGCTGCAGGAACCTCGATACTTTGATGGCTTACAATCAACCGCCAGGTCGAGGTTGATAAATATCAGTCATGTGAATCAATTCCACTACTAGTAATGGGACTTGGAAAGTTGTAATCTACTGCTAGGTATTATTACACACATGAACGTATTGAACAAGTGATCGCTCACTAGAGGATAGCACCAGATTACCCTTACTAGTACGACCGACATCTGCCAAACACAAGACAAGACCCAAGTTCAAGTTGAAAGAACAGAATTAAACCATCTAGGTTGCATAGAACAGAAATGTCTGAACCCGTCTTCCGTCTTCGGTCGAGATTCAAAGCCAGTCGGGGAAAACATTCGGCCCCGTACTAGAGTTCATAAATCCAGACGATCCTCCAGAGGATTTCCACCACCAAGAGTTGGTCCTTGACATCAAATTGTGCCATCTGGCCTTCTCTTGCTCCCCCGCAGCACTCTTCCATTTTGGCTCGCCTTTGTAGACATCCTCATTACTTTCGCTACTATCCGGATAGATCGGCTGACGAAGCAACGAAGGCCGTCTTTCCCCCGTACGAACCTCACCCTTCTCGACTTTTTCCCTCTTGGACGATTCCCGCTTCCTGGCTTCTTCGAGACTGACCAGTGGAACATGTGTAAGACCTGTTCCGACCCTTCTGGTCATAAGGTCATGCGCTTTGGCAGAAGTCCGTGCGTCTTCTCTTTGTCTCTTGAGATTCTCTCGACTTTGCGCCTCCTCGAGGCTCACAAGACGAACCGCAGCCGAACCATTTGCAGTGTTGACGACAAGGTGATCCACGGAGGCAATAGAACTCGTCTGTGTTATGGTCTCCACAGCCCTATCCTCTGCCTCCTTCCGCCGTCTCTCCTTCTCGTTCTTTTCTGCCTCGTCAAGGCTGATCAACGGAACAATCCAGTTTGTTGGTCCAACAACAAGGTGATCTTTGGGAGACGCGACAACCACAGTTAATGCAGCAGACGCAAGGGCCGCAGCCTCTTGCCGCCTTTGATACTCCTCTTTCTTCCTCGCTTCGATAGCCATATTCTCCAACTGTTCCAATCTAACATTCTCTTTCTTCTTCGCCTCCTCTCTCTCAAGCTGTCGTGCTTGGCGTTCTTGAACAGTCTTCCTTGTCATCACCTCTTGCGCGGCTTTTCGCCTCCGAACCTTTTCTCTTCTGTTTGCCTCATCCAAGCTGACCAAAGGAGGACGAGTGACAATCTTCTTGGCCGGACTGCCGTCGCAAAGAGTATCATCTGCACGACGGTACGCGGCAGCTGCAGCGTTGGTTCCATTGACTTTGCGGTCGCGACATCTGGCGAACCCGTCCTTGCCGATATTGATATCGCAGCTGAGTCGGTACTCTTGCGACTTATTGTGAGAAACCTCAAACCCACGTTTGACAATAGTGTCTGTACGTTTGGCGACATCAAGAGCAAGCAGCGGTTGGTAATTGGAGCCCCAATAATCGTTTCCGGGAAATATGATAGATGTAAACGTGGTTTGATATCGAGATTGTTTCACAGGCTGAGGGTTGACGATAAGGGGCGATTTCAACGGTGGCGAAGGTGGGGGAGAGCCCGTGAGGTATGGTTTCGAGATCTTGACAACAAATTTGTGGGGAGGGCTCGACTTTGGAGGTCGACTCGACGAAAAAAAACCCATAGTCTATACACAAATGTCAGGTTTTCAGAAAAAAAAAAAGTCGAGCAATTGGAGCGGCTTACTGATTAAGTGCGAAATATAAACTGTAGTCCGATGTTGAGATATATAGAGTGGACGGTAGTTGCAATAGAGAGCAACTTGGAGCAAAAACGAGCGAAGTAAAAAGAGTGACTTCAGTTAGAGACTGCAAAGAATGAGAGCAGGTTCTTGGAACCAAGATACCCAACAGCAAGAGTAGAGGGGGAGTTGGAGAAGCGGGCAAGAGGATCATGTTGAAGCATATTTATTCGATCCACTCGTTGGTTGATTTATGAACAATTCTGTGGAAACGCTCTGCTGGGGAAGTGGGACGCTGAAGTACGGTTAAAGGTTTGAATACAGGAATAAGTCGGCATAGAAATTCCCGAGTTCCAAGGAGTGGTCTTCGTTTAGTGTTACAGTATCTCAACTAGCGTGCAATTGAGCAGGGACCATGTCAGGATCGGCTGATCGTCTTCGGTCCTGTCTGCACACGAATAACTCATACTGGAAGGATGGTCGACAGACAAGAATCAGTTCTCCAGACCTTTGTCGGTACGAGACGCGCTATTCAAGGCTGAACCAAAGCAAGACGAGGCAATCGCAAACCTGTGAGATATCCCCGGATACATTCGACGTCAATGCCAGTCGGTAATATTCCCACGAGTTTACTGCCAACGGGTGGTTGCCGGTACTAATAGTATACTCTGGTACCGAGAATCATTCCCACGACTACTTACTGCTAGTATCGAGTCTCAGACTGCACTTGGTGGCGGTCAAGCTACACGTTAGTACGTTTGGAGAAAAGAAGACTTTGCTCGGTCTATCGAATCAAGCTCAAAGTACCAGTTGACACGTGGACACAATAGGGTCTTAGTTTTCTGCTCCGCACCCTGTATTCAACGGTAATGGATCACTGACCTAGGGGACGGACGGGCTCGTTTTTATGTACACAGAACTCCGCCCAGCTGCTGGTTCAGCCAGTGTCACGAGTGATCGCGATCGTAACCATAAAGTCGTACTGACATACAGGATGATCTCATTCAAACCTCGGCTTGTTTCCTATATAAAGAGCGCGCATTCTTGTCACATAATTCAAAGATGACCAACAATACCAACAACCCAAACACGAGCGGCTCAATAGGAGAAATAGTTGACAAAGTCAGGTACCAATCTCTTCCCGAGTATTATTTATTCGAACAAAAACTGAGCCGTTGTTTCTTCTCATTCGCAGAGGAGCATTCGAAACGGTGCATGGTATGCCGTTCGTCCAAATATCATAATCTTGATCTCATATGAGATCATTACTTCCACCCTTCCACATCTTAGGTGTAGGAGACAACCTCCGGGCTCAGGGAATGGATGCTTTAGATAACGTTCTGAGGACCCCACACAAATCCGAGGAACATGCCAGACTTGCTGAGAAGGGCAGACTAGAAGCTCAGAGGGGGATGGCTCGGCTTAGGGGCCAGTCCGGTGGTGGGGCTTCGGGTGTTGCAAGCCAAGGAAGTTGCCACACTAATAATGACGAAGCAAGCACAGATAACGCACAAGTCGGAGCTGAGCTTGCCGGATCTGGTTATGATCGTGGAGCGGAAAGTATTACACCCGACAACAAGTCTTATGAACAAGGGGTGAGAAAAGACACCGGTAATGGCGGCATGGACACCGGAGTTGGGGATGAACGCGGAAGAAGCATTGATCCTCGGGCTGGAAGAGTTATAGGCAGCGGTCGCAGGGATTTTGGTACCGGAAAAGAACGTGAGAAGACTGGTTATAGTGGAGGAGAGAACGGAACTGTCACAGATGACCGCAACGTCGGTAATATCGGAGGTGCAGGTTATGATAATCACGTGAAAGGTTCTATGGCTGTCAGCAAAGATTCTGCGAGCAGAAATGTAGGTTTGGTTGGTGACTCCAAGAATCGTCAAGGCTCAGACTCCTAGTATTCCCAGTATCCAGTACAAGACATACAAGACACAGGTAGTACGCCCTCAGGTTGGTCCAATCGTAGTGAGGCAGGAACCATCTGATAAATTTCCTCATCCAACAGCAACCCAATCTTGGAGTACGTTGGAATCACAACCACGCTCAGAGCCTCCGTCGCGGGACAAAGAAGCGTAGAATCGAAGATCGCATTCAAGGTACGGTTGGTGGAAAACAACGCGTTATAACCTTCGTGTTGACATGTATTAATGAAAGTTGTTTTTCATTGGTAGTCGTTTACAACAGATTGATTTGTTGTCTGAGTGGAAAATGTCAGCTAGCAAGAATCATAGTATTCAAGGGGTATCACCTACTACCTTTTGCGGTCAAGATAGCCCGTTGTATCTGATTTCACTGACTAATTAATATCTCTCCTACCTTCACAACCACACTTTTCAATGTTAGAAAACCACGTCTCTCTGTTTCAGGGCTACGCTTCAGTGGTAGGTCGTATTCCCCTTTGAATTCTTCCTTTTGTCTTGTACAGAACTTGTCAAAACAATACCGAACGTTTTGCTTCACGTAAGAAAGCGGAGGCTGAAGGTCTCGAGGAGCAGGCGGGAACAGCATGGCGCCGACTACATGGGCTGGGTCTTGTGCCCGTATGGCAGCTTCCAATCCATGCAGCACCATTAACCAAAACGTTGACCAACTTGTAAAAAGCTCAGGACAAAAATGCTGGGAGATTGTCAAACGAGATGCGCAGGACGTACTTCCATCCGGCATCCTTTTCTAAAACGTCTTGTACGATGCTCATCCATTCATTTTCCCAGCTTGAATCTTCTTCCTTTTGTGTGTGCACGTTGGAGGAGAGCAAGTGTTTGACATCGTCAAGTTCTTTTTCTACATCAACGATCCTGCGGCAGATAGCATCATATATAGACGGTAGGTTGACCGAGTTGCACCAGTTATGGTTGATGGAGATACAAGTTGTAAGATTTTGCACCTAAAGCACACAAGGTGGCTGAATATTCAACAGAAGGAGGAGGCGAATGCCAATTCACTGTATGGTACCACCCACTCGGGCTTATCGGCAACATATATATAGATGATGAGGCTTTATATCACCTATGGAGCAAAGGCGAATAAAACGCACACAAACATGGTTTCTCCAGCTTCTTGGACGACTTCTAGACCATTGCCTGTTCGATTTGCATCGTCTGGCAACCAGAACGTCCAGAGCTTCCTGCCTACGATGTTGGTAGACCACGAATACGAGTCGTAGACGTCTTTGTGGAACGGAGTGAACGTTCCTTGAATTCCAATATAGACGAACCGAAAATCGTCCTCTGTGAATGTCGAGTAGTGGTAATTGAGCCAGTCATCTGCGAATATTGATGGGGTGGTGTAGAAAGGCGGTGTTTGCTGCGCTTGCGCCGAGACAAAGCGAGGTAGGTGCCAGTCTTTGACATACAGTAGTTGGGTAGCAGCGGTAGGGCGGTGGTTCCACATATCGACAACATCTTTGAAATGCATTTCGGCAGTGCATAGGTCATCAAGGCTGCGGGTACAATCTGTGGCATTAACGAGGAGGGATCCATATTCAGATAACAGGTAATCCCAGTCCACAACACTGTGCGTATCGATCTAGAATACCGATGTGGAACTTCTGTTTACTAGTAAATATGTAATTTTCTCACCTCTAACTCCAGGGCGGTGTGTCGTTCTTGTTGCGTTCTTTTCCATAACTGAAAGGCGCTCCAGCCTTGTACGAGATCTTGACTGATAAGAAGAGGTCTGTTTGGGATGAGATAGTTCTGCAGAAACTCGGGATAAGTTGGAAGGGTCTTGCGTTTATTGATGCCTTGTGTCATTCTAGCAACCATGCGTAGCTAACTATGTATGTACTACTGGGAAGGAACCTGTGTCGGACACAAAAATTGATCTGATCCGGGGGTGAAGTTTCTCTTATGAAGGCCCGGGGTATGGCAATATAGTATAAACAAGATCCGGGTGCATCTGAACCGGCGCTGTCTTACATGATTTTTTGCGCCGCCCAGTAGGCTATGAGCGGGGAAATGTCCCAGGGTTTGCTGTGTTTAACTAATATGCCGGTACAAATCGGAAGTTCACTGTACTCCCATTCTAGTGCTTCAATAGCGGACTTCTCCGTATCGCACCAATCATTTCACTCCATCGAAGGGGTTGCGACGAACCGAGCCTGACCTGACGTTTGATGGGAGAATATATCAGCTAATCTGTTGTCACCTTAAAAGCTTGCAAAGTGGTCCAAGTACCGCATTAAGCGAGAAGATTCCGCTAATGATGGATCGACAAGTCTGAGTTGAAACGATGGTTTCTGATGTGCAGTAGATAGGGTCGGTTGGAGAGCGTCTGATTTGCTATCAACGTTGAGTGCTGTGTGTCTTGCGAGCCCAGCAAAGCGCATTCATTGAAAAGTTATTCATTTGCGCCCAACCGAAAACGAAAGTACGGCCCTCCATTTTTTGATAAACGACGATTGTGTACTAATCGTCATCCAAATTGATCAGCCAGGAACAAGAGATAAGGAAATAGGCGAGAGTGGCGTTGTCGGTAATCTGGAAAACGAAGGATATCCGGTTAAAGAGTAAGTACGGAGCTGAGCAAGCGTCTTCGCGTCGTGTGACATACTACCAAGTGCATAAGTTTCCTTGTGACATGATGCCGGATTTGGAGGGGATGAGGCTGTAAGCGAAAGATCATGTGTTTTGTTGTCGGAGGAGTAAATTCTCCACTGCGCGCTTCATGTTTCGTGTCTGATGGCAGTTTTCTTATTTAGTGGACATCCCGCTTCCCTCGCTTTCTCTCCTTACAATTCTTCCCCCATCCTTCCACCGTCCCCACCATGAGCGACGGGATCCTCGAGAAGAAGTCCTCCTCTACCGACTCTGAGAAGCACCCCGGCACTGTCATCACAAATTCCGCTGACCTCGAGGAGGCTGACCTTGCCGCAGAAAATGACCTCCATCGTGGTCTCGAAAGCAGGCATGCTCAGATGATTTCGTGCGTATTCCCTCCAGCCGTCTTCCCTGTATCGTGGTCCTCATAACTTGGCAAAGAATTGGTGGTGTCATCGGCACAGGTCGGTCACACGATCGCTGCAGTTCCAGTTCCATCTTTCTGACTGATTTTCCAGGTCTCTTCTTGGGAACCGCTAGTTCTCTCGCTGCTGGTGGCCCCCTGGGTCTCTTGTTAGGCTATCTCATCGTTTCTTCCGCATGTATTTCTGTCATGTTGTCTCTTGGTGAAGTTATAACACTCTTGCCCGTTCCTGGTGGGCAAGTGACTCTGTCCGGACGCTTTGTAGACCCTGCATTAGCCTTTGCAATGGGGTAAGCTCTTCTAATACCCATTTTTCAATGTCCTGACCATAAAACTTTACAGTTGGAATTATTGGTACTCATGGGTCGTTACCCTACCGGCAGAATTATCTGCTGCAGCTGTTCTCATCAATTGTGAGCTTTGCAATCTTGATTCACAATCCTTGTATGAAAGACATCACTGACTCCTTTCTCTTGGTCAGATTGGAACAGATCAATTAATGCGAGTTCTTGTTCGCCGTGAAAAGCCTGTGATCCTGATCTTTTTCGTTTGATAGAACTCGGTTTGGATCACCATAACGCTCGTTGTTGTCGTCATCATCAACTTTTTGGGCGCACGAGCATTCGGAGAAGCGGAATTCTGGTTTGCATCCATCAAGGTCATCACCATTGTTGGCCTTATTATTCTCGGTCTGGTGATCGACCTCGGGGGAGCTCCTCATCATGACCGCTTGGGATTCCGCTATTGGGTAACTGACTTTACATTCCATACACTGTTCATTCTTAATGCCCACTCGTTCTAGCACCACCCCGGCCCTCTTGTCCAGTATCACGATATTTCCGGCTCTCTGGGCCGTTTTGCTGGATTTTGGTCCGTTTTGATTGGGGCTGCTTATTCATTCCTTGGAACCGAAATTCTTGGTATGACCGCTGCTGAGATCAAGAACCCAACGAAGAACATCCCCATAGCTATCAAGGGTGTTTGGGTTCGAATCCTCTTGTTTTACATGTCAGTCAGATTACGAATTTTTACCGCGTGTTTATACTGACTAACAACTTGTACAGTATCGGTGTCTTCGTGAGTACTTCCACAATCCTCACAGATCCAAAGCACCAATTGTACTTTAGATCTTGGGCTTGATTTGCCCATCCAACAACCCCGATCTTATCACCGGCACCGGAACTGCCGCCTCTTCTGCCTGGGTTATTGCGATCAGGATTGCTGGAATCAAAGCATTGCCATCTATTGTCAATGCTTGTTTCTTAAGTGCTTCCCTACCTTTGATTCACCAGCTTCCGTATATTAACTCTCCCCCAGCTTCCGCTTGGTCTGCCGGATCTTCGGATTTGTACACGTCCAGTCGTGCCATGTATGGTCTTGCCAAGAACGGTCAAGCTCCCAAAATTTTTGCCCGGGTATGTTCCTCGATATTTCTCCATATATCTCTTGTTCACACATGTGTTCTAGGTCAACCGGTACGGAACCCCGATCTATGCCATCATACTGTCTACTGCTTTTGCTCTGTTATCTTACATGGGTGGTAAGCCTGATTTTTTTTTCTTGACTAAGCGAGACGACTAACGATGCTATAGTCAGCACAAACTCGTCAAAGGTGTTCGGATGGTTCAGTAACATGTCGTCAGTGTCGGGCATGTTCAACTGGCTCGGAATTTGTATCACTGCGATCCGATTCCGTGCCGGGTTGAAGGTGCGGCATGATTTGACTGTAATGTCAATGTGGATTACGACTAAACTATGCTTAGGCTCAAGGTATTTCACCCAAAATCTTGCCATGGTATTCTGCATTGCAGCCATACGCTGCCTGGTGGGGTTGCGGGTAAGTTTCATCTTGTCTTTCGTGTAGGTCGAGTCTCACTCTGGGATAATTACAGATGGACCGTGTTGATCATCTTGTTTGCCGACTGGGGAGTTTTTCTCAAGGGAAATTGGGATACTGCCTCGTTCATCACAAATTACATCCCCATTCCGGTCTTCTTCATCTTGTACTTTGGATACAAGTTCTGGTACAAGACAAAGATCATAGCACGTATGTTTCATCCGCCCTTGTTCGTCCATCTTTATGTTCTAACTGCTATGTTTGACAGCCGAGGATATGGACTTCGTTACTGGTGTTACAAACTTGAAGACCATGTAACCGGGGGTATCGATGGCTGCCTGTGGTTTGTTCGTAATATTCTGTTTAATAGTACACATAACTTATAGAAGGAATTCAGTTATGTCTTTCCTGTTTGTCACGTAGTAGCAACGCTTCATAACGAATGTTTTTTTCCATACAAATCTCTGATGATTGTCGGTACCGAGATGGCCATTTGACTAAACATTCCATAAAGTTGTGTCGCTGTGAATAGAATATGAACAGAACTTTAGTCGGTCATCTATATATTATATGACGACAAGCCTTCTTCCTGAGGCTCTGAGCATGTATTGAATTCGTCGAAAACGCTTATGCTTTTTTCTAGTGTACATACGAAGACACCTTTATGCGAACATGGGGATGTAAATTTGAAGGAAATGAGCACCGTGAGAATTGGAATGGCGTCTAGTGAATCGAGTGGGCATTCCGTTGTGACTAGTCGGAAAAGATCACACCCAAATTATCGTTAGATGATAAGTTAGACGGTGTTGACTCGGATGAATGTGGAGATAGAGGAGGGGGAACAAAGTCGTTGGGCTCCATGTTCATCGACCCAGAGTCTTACGATCTGGCGCCTCTCTTGATGTATCAACTTCTGATGCCACAGTCATGAACCTTGCCAAAAACATCAGATCAGTCAAAGTGGCGAGGGGATGAGATCAAAGCCAAAAGTTGGCTGGCGTACTGAGCGACGTGAATCGCGCTGAGAGTTCGCATGGCGTCTAGGTCAACCGCGAATTGGTCGAGCAGAGAAGATGTATGGCTGATTGTTTTGTTGAAGTCTGCAAGAGTGCGAGCGAGTTGAGCAGAGTGGCGGTCTTTGGCTTGGGTAGCCATAATAGTTGTCGGAGAAGGCAGTGAATCACTGATCAACCGTGTGAAATCAACCGCGCCCTTCAATTTGTCTAACGTCTTCAACAAGGCTTGCGTCCTCATGAATGAACACTATTGGTGGCAGATCATCAGCCTTTGCACGAGCCTGATCCCAGCTGTGTATTTTGGAGCGTGTTCGAGGAGAGACTCGTGTCTCTCGTGCTTGTTCCCAGTTCACAATCACTTCATCCTCCAATCATAGTCCTTGTCAGTATCCTGCAACACGAGTTTTGAAGCGAAAACGTTGACTCTCGAAGCCTCGCTTTCTTTCGACAATTCACACACAAAGTAGTACCACAGGCCAAGCACTACAAAGGATCTGGTAGCGCACTATGGGGCTTTCTACTCTTGTGGCTCGGGTTGCGTCTCCTCTTTTCTTGTTTGAGTTCCTTGACGCATTTAATTAGCTCTTCATATCAATTCACGGGCCGCCACTATCGTCGCGTTCATACGGTTTTGGGCCACACGGGCTGCAAGTTTCTTTCACTGGCCAAGGCGTGGCCGGTGTTGCCCAGTCTGAACAGAGCTTTGGATATCCTGTGGTATAAGTATGATGCACCTCACCGTGTGGATACGCTCGACTCTATCTCATCATGCCTCGCCCTATCATCAACTTCTACGCTCCTCCTGAATCTGCGGCGCCCAGGTCTCCTACAGTTGTTACTCCCCAAAACACCAATTACCTATATGTACGTTCTGCTAGTACAAACTTTTGACTTGTCTTGCTGAAATTCTCTTTGTCTTCTAGGTGTCGTGCGAGCACCTCTCGAACGGTGTGGCGGCCTTCCGAGACAATTATTATCTTTCTCCTTACCCCACCTATTCGTCATCGAAGAGAAACTTCGCGCCACCTCCGATTCAATCTCGAAGAAGAGGTGCGGTCGATTATGGCCCGTCTACTAGATCTCCTTTGAGCCCGATGAACTTGTACTCGAACCCTATTGTGCGATATAGAGTTTTGCCACAAAGACTTTTGAACCCCCCTCGATCAGAAAATGTGATTCGGTCAATCTGGTTCAAATCAAAGTATCCCCACGAGCCAGATGGTGTGGCTATGATAGATACGTTGAGAGATCATGTTGAAGACTATTTGGTGGGTGCAAAGGATGAGGTGTTTGATTATTTTGCTGTTTCGAACAACGAAGTGAAATTCAATATTCTGGTTCGTATCCATTGTCCTATCATTGACTTGTACGTATCTGATTGTGTTCTTAATGTCTAGTGGCCTGGTTATGGACATGTATCATGGGTGGCTAATATACCGACTATATTATACAATGAGAAGGGGAAACCTCGTGGAAAGATTACCCGTGCAAAACTAGCTTCTGCTGTTGCACAACATTTTAGAGCTTTCATGACTGTACGTGTGTTCTGCCTGAATGTCTCTTTCGCGTTTATTTGACCCTCTCACCAAAGTATCATTCTACGCTACTCACCGCACTTCCGGATCCTTCTTGGAGGATTGGTGATGATGATGGAGGAATCAGGTTCGAACAGCTAAGACTGATGAGGCTGTTCTGTTGCACCAGCGAGCATGGGAAGAATAACGTTACTGATCATAAGCATCGTGATGGTGATGGAAATTCGGACGGGAATGGTTGTTGGCAGGCGGAAGTTTTAGTTCTGGGCGTCTAATCCGTGGAAACCCTCGATACTTTCATCAAAGATAACGAAATTTCTATTTATCGCTAGACTTGTATCACCAATATGTAACACTTGTATCCCGAGAATGTAGCTGGTGTTCGTTTGTAGTTGATAATATTTATGTACATGATATAAATGCCAATCAATCTGGGTTTGGCTATCTCTGTGAAAATTGTGGAATCGAGATAGGCTACGTGCAAATGAATAGAACGTGTCTAGTGTATTTACAAGTAGTCAAGTGTACAGCCCACTCAGCACCAAAGAAAGATCACAAAACAATACTCCTCACACGAACAGAAGCTTGCCAGACTCCATCCGCAGGGCTCCACAGCCCGGACAAACACATGCTAGAGATATCGTATCCATTTATGCCTACACGCCATTCCGGCCATGTGGTTTGTATGTTCAATTCGTCGCATTTCTGTATGCATGAGAACGGAATAAGTGGACGGGCGGAGAGGTATGGGAGGGAAGGTTGATGTGGTTTGTACTTACCGCTACGAAGTCCTTGAATTGATTGGCCACTTGGAACGCGAGCTCTCTGCGAGTGATGAGGCCTCCGCTAGCGCCAAGAATCGAGATGAAGTCTTCCCATACAACGTGATCGTAACCAGGCCACTAGGAGATGCAACATCGATGAGTCCCGCAGGCTTGCATGGACAAGAAGGAAGGAATACCTTTAATGCGAATGTGATTGAAAGCTGTCCCTTCTTGCGCTGGTCGTGAAAAAGAGTTTGATCTGGGTCACGCAAACCGATACCAGAGAGACATTCAACGAATGGAGTTCCGTCAGAAGAGGAGCCTAAAGCGTCTGAAGAAGACGGGTCGAAGGAGATAGGAGTTGGGCTTATGTAGGCGCTTTTGCTCTTGGGGGTATATGTGGGCATGGGTACGAAGTGTTCTTCGATGTGGATGGAAGTTGGTGGAATAGACGCGTCGGTGGGAGAAGGCTATGGGTTAGAATTAGTAAAGCTGAGCACCTGCTTCTTTCAAGTTTCTGTACGTACCATTTATATTCGTTTTATGGATAACCTGAGGGTTCCTCTGGGCAGATTGCATCGTATACGCGTTATATATACGTCCTGGCCAGTGTTTTGCGCGGGAGTGGACAGTGGCCTTGTATTACAGCACAAGCAACAAATCCGGATCTGGATGCATACACATTTGTCCAAACAAAAGAGACCAAAAATTGAACGGTGCGTATGCCAGCAACCAGATTAGTCTCGACCACAGCCTTGGTTTGTTCAAGACGAGCTCAGGTACGGCTAACTTGGGAGTGCAATAGTAGTCCGAAGAAGTCAAAGGGCTTGGGACCGATTAGTGGTCGTTTTGGCTGGCAGGCGCCGACGTTGAATGTCATTTGCACGAGTCTACAGAGACAAGGAGAGCGTGCGGTTGCTTGGATCTGGCTAGTGGTTTGTAGAGTCCATTTTAGAGTTCAACATGGATATTCCGGCCCAATTCCCAATATTCAAAGCCAGCATGAACTGCGGAGTAGATCCGACGGGTCTCGGACTCTGACTGTCCCCTCGGAATGATCTTCGCAAGCAGGAGACAGGCTGGGGAGACTGCCAGCCAATATATTGCAACAGAAGTAAGAGAATGGGTAAAAATGCGAAACCTGGCCGATGACCAAGCTGCGCGTAGAGAAAAACAGGCGCGAACAATGGAGGAGAGGGCTTGGTAATAATCCAACGATTGTTACAGTGCATAGCACGTTACGGCATACAAAGTAGGAATACCCTGCTAGGACGAAAACGAACAAGAATATAGTCTGTGGTGGGTGAGAATCTGAGTGAACAGACGGATAATTAGTAAATCGTCCGACCGAGAGGAACTTTGACAACGAGAGAACCGCTCGGATGCCATCACAGTGAGGCTCGCTCCCGTATCACCTCCACCACAAAATGCTTACTTCCCCTTGTCTAGGTTGACATTGTGCCGCAGTGGCGGAGGATGTCATCGATGACCAGTTTTAGACAGAGCGATACGTATGTGCCCTCGCCATTCTCCCCTCCAGACCTCCAGATACGTGGCCATGGTCTCACGAATCCTACGAAATTGCTCCTTACCCCCGGAACCCGCAATTACGACAGGTCGGCACTCTCGCGTTGCACAATGGACTAGTGTTCCTCGACGCACATAACTGGAGATGATTCACGCAATCTTTGGTTTCACTAGTCTGCCTCAACTTCCACAGAATAGAAACATGGCACGATCAGTGGGCAGGCTTGGCTTTGACTATCGTAGAATATACTACTGTCCTCAGCAGGATGTAATGACAACAAATATTCGGTACGGTTTGGTGAATCACGTCTTGCCCAAGTCTTTGCACGCTCAATGGCAGCACGCTTCGTCGGCTCGATTAGATGAAAGATCTTGAACGTTTAGGCTGTTTCTGGCATCTGGAAGGCTTGAAACTATTGCGTTTGAAGGGCTGTAGAGTGGGTCAGGATGAGTAGTAAATCTGGCGGTCGTGCAAATGAGTCCATGCATGTTTTCTCTTCGCCCGGACTGTACTAAATTCTGTGTTGAGCTTTCACGTGTATCTACATCTAGTCTGCCTCCTGTTGGTGACACATCTCCTTCTTTTGAATCCTGTAACGGAACTGATAACAAGTCTCAGAACTCCAGCCAGACACAACAAAAGGTCCTTAGGAGGACTAGCTCCTCGCTTCCCCCCATGGCACTCACGGCATTCTCATTGGCTCTTGCTAGGCTTTCTAGAATAGGCCGTCGGGAGTCGCTCTTGCCTTCAGGCCCTCCTGGCGAACATGCTTTCCTTGCCAACTCATTGCCCTTGGTACAAGTTAGTATCCAACCTCCGTACCGACGCATGGTGATTACAACTGCGACTGTGCGAAGATCTACGGATTTGGCACGAGTAGATGTTATTTGAAGATATGTTCAGGGACGATGATTGTCCTCTCTTCCTCAAAGGTTATCCACGAAGTCATGGAGAAGAACTCCAGCATTGTCAGCGATCAACCTCAAAGTCACATCGTGCTTGAAATTAATGGGGATGAAATATGGCGACCGCTCGTTGTGGTTCGTCTTACTCTCTCGAAACTTATCGTAGTTGATGCTGTTGCTAGGAGACGAATGACGGCCTTTGAGGCGCTGTGCGAGTGAAATGCTTACCGCCCAGGTTTGTCAGGGTCATCTCAGCGTTCAACAAGCAGAGGCGACTCAACTAATGTATCAAGCCGGAAGTAAGCTCTTTACTTTGGTTTGTATATCTGTCAAACATGCCTGGACATTTTCCGACTCCATCCGCCGATTTTCGCACCTGTCATACTTTCTGTTCTATACAACAATCGTACGCCTCAATTCACCACTTCATACGTAACGAACTTCTTCGGACTTCTTTGAGGTTCAGCGTCACTGGGAGCGTACCCTGTCATTTTGTGCAACCCTCCCATATATATTGTGCTAATTCTGAGAGAAGTTCTTAACGGTGGGCTCGTGGAAAACAGAGGTTAGTCAATGTCATCTAACACGAGAGCACGCTCGTCTCCGGTGGTGTCGTCAAATTCATCCTGAGCCAATCGTCGAGCTTCCGGAAAATCAACAAGGGCAAAAACAAGAGTCTGTCAAGTGTATGGCCGAACAGTTCAACCAGTTCGTGATTTTTCTTGTGTTGTGGTTTAGGCGTTGGAGTAGACGGAGACAGGAGCGCCTCTCCATTGTATGGATAACTGTCTTGGCCTGTATCCCAACATTCTCATGCTAAGAATGCAGATTTCATACCAGATGTCCCTTCAATCAAGATGCCACCGAGATATCTGCACGGAGAAAAGAGCCTAACAAAGATGGGAGGTGGTATGTGAAACATACCCCTAGCTCCACGGTTCAAACCAAATCTTGGAGCCTCCTTAATGACTATTTCCATACAACATCCGTTAGACATTCCTTGTTTTACGCGCTCCTCGGCTCTTCTAACAGGTCAAAATACAGTTTCCGTTGAAGCTTCTTTATGATCAAGTTTGCCTTATATACAAGCTGTGATCAAAGAGGTCAATACTGTGGAATTTCACTGATGGTAGGCGACAAATATCCTGAAGGTTCATAGATGGAGGACGACGGCACCTCTTGCGATCCCACACGCTTCTATCGAAGACCTTTCCTACACTGAAGAGAATCTCATACCGAAAGGATCGACGCTGATATTGAACAGCTATGCGGAGATTTATTTTACATATTAATTCACATCGGCTCACCTTATCGACTGGGGACATATTTCATGGTCCAGATGTATTTGAAGAACCATCTACGTTCTATCCTGGAAGATGGTGTTTGGATGTGCCAGGGTGAAATTCTCTGTATTCTCGAGAACATCTAGAAACTTACTTTTTACAACGCAGCGCGCATGCCTAGGCATACATCTCACCAACAATTCTATCATCAGTGACATCATTCCTCGACAAAATCTTGTTTCACGCCGCGGCATATTGTTGATCAGAATGTCAACGTTATGAATCTGGTTTTGCCCCTCAAGGCCTCAAGTTCTGTAAAGCAAAAGATCCACTTACTGGCCATGAGAAGGCGTATGACCTTGACGACTTTGCTTCTGTATGTCATTCCTAAATTCGTTATCTACCTTGTACTCAGGTTGTATATACTCATGGTGTGCGGGGATTGTTGACAGGTCCGAATCGTTTCGATTGCATCATCACGCCTAGATCCGCACACTACGCCGAGGTCATAAAGAATACTTTCAAAAAGTTTGAGCACGATTTGAATCCTGAAGGTCGAGAGTTCGTCTCCTAAACAAAAGAACTCAAGAACGGCTTATATTTGTAACAAGCTTGTTCTATCTCCCTTTAAGGAGTACAGGGTATATATTATGGATCGAACTTTTGAATCCGTTTATGTCTCTGTTACTTCTCCAACGGATATACGTGCAAAGGGCGCGCCTTGAGCAAAGGTGGGATGAGCGAGTTGACGATGTTTGTAAATAAAACTCACCAGAATCCAACTCGATATTTTCGCTGAAATTTGGGATGATTTCGATTGAGTATCACTACTATGATAGGGCCGTTGTCATCAGCGAATTCTCCTCGAAAACTTGTCAAGTCCCTACCACCCTACTTTAAATCAACCCTGTTCATGCAACGGCACAGCTGCCACATCGTTCTCTCTCTTTCTTGTTCAACAAGAGAGAGTAGGTCAACGGCTGCCTGGTAACCTGGGAAAAATACGGTTTTTCAAACGATTGCCAGTAAGTATTCGACAATCATTTCAAATTCGAACGCTGTCACAGCCTTGACCCTGCGTAGTAACTGAACGTGTACTTATACATGCACTCATTCAAAATATCCAGGCAGAACGATTCAGGGACGGGGTGAATGTGCGTTGACAGGAGTTTATTCGAAGCTCATGTTCAATCCCCGCCCTTCATGTGTTTTTATTGTTGGTGGCAAAGGATGCTATAAAAAAGACGTATTTCATGGTGGCCCTGCATGGCCTGCGTTTTTCTTCCTTCCATGGCGACCTCAACTCTCTTGATAGCCTTTGCTGCTTGTGCTATATGGTTTGTTTATAGGATCTTTAGACTGGGCCGTCGGGAGTCATTCTTGCCTCCGGGCCCCCCAACAAGACCGATTCTCGGAAATATGTTGTCTTTCCCAACGCATCATCCTTGGTATAAGTCAGCATCAAATCTCCTTATCTACACGCGCTGCTGACAATATTTACAAAGACTCACAGAAATGGCCCGGAAATACGGGGATATATATTCATTGAAAATCATGTCAGAGACGATTATTGTCCTATCTTCTGCAACAGTTATTCGCGAAGTCATTGAGAAGAACTCTGCCTTTGTCAGTGACCGTCCCCATAGTCACCTGGCGTATGAAGTAACTGGTGGTAAAAATGTGGGGATTGCACATTCCGGTTTGTCTCTAGTTTCTTGATTGCCTGTCTTCGTTAAT
>QGOD01000046.1:417-24083 GCA_003313065.1 Sarcodon sp. MG97
CCCACTGT
The DNA here is from genome assembly GCA_003313065.1 of Sarcodon sp. MG97. Taxonomy (NCBI): domain Eukaryota; kingdom Fungi; phylum Basidiomycota; class Agaricomycetes; order Thelephorales; family Thelephoraceae; genus Sarcodon; species Sarcodon sp. MG97. The sequence goes on from QGOD01000046.1 coordinate 426, forward strand.
GTATTATATCCTTCCCTTCTGCAATAGGGTTACTATTTCCATTTTGCTCCTCTATGCATTGTCTTGTCGCTTTCATGGTTGTAAATCTGACGGCAGGATCCCAAGTCGTCGTTATATCAGTGTTGACTCCGATATCTGCTTCCACGTCCAAACTTTCCTGGACTGTCAGATGTTACCTACCTCATCTGTTGCTTGTACATTAGTGCATGGAGCCAATACATCCATCACCGACATGTATCTGCTGATAGATACACTGGCACCACGACCCTCGCCGGACACATATTCTTCCTGTTCGTCTTGGTTAGGCGCATAAAACAAGTTGGCATGTGTCGTCGAATCCTTGCGCTACATTCAATACATAACCACTGTCTACAACACTTGACAGAGACGGTCTACGTTACGAACCTTTCATCACCCAAGGATCCACCGGCAAGGCCAGTTCAACTAAGCTCGACGACCTCAACTGCTTCATTTCCGTATCACCAGTCACATTTACCTGACTCCAAAGCATGCTTACTTACAGCTCCCATCAGGCTCTGCTTCGTACCCAGTTGGAGTATCCTTCAAATACTCGGACAAAGATGGCCGTTCTTGAATGCAAACCCAGACGCAAGGAGACCGTAATCGGGATGGTGCAGTACTCATGTGCTAATCAAACATGGCAAGGTGGGCCCTTTCATTGCGTTGAGAACTTCATGCAAACTATTGCACAAGTAGCAAGTAACACTGTTTGATCATAATGCATTACATTTGAACTGACCTTATGGGTGGATCCTGAGTGGCATCGACAGTGCTTAGCAGGTTCTGCTCATTTTGAGAGATTTCTTCATGCGAGAGACGATGTATAATACCAGGGCAACGCAGGGTTGTATTGTAGTTGAGCTCTGCTGCGGGTCTGCCATGACATCAGTTAGCGTGAATCGTACCTCTCATAACCGCCAATCATGTTCAGACTGATAGTATGACATTGAAAGAAGGCCAACAAGTAAAGAGCTTCAAGTAAATAAAATACTCAAAACCATACGTGTTTGCCACATGGTAAACGATTGTGGTAGATAGTTGAATTGCCTTCAGATGTCGTTCTAGGGACTGGAATTCTTTGGTACGTCGGCACAATCTGTATGTGAAGAGAAATTGAACACAGTTTAGTCAGACGTGAAACGTTTAAACGGGTCGTCTCCTCTACTGCCCACAACGCCTCCCGGCCAATAGTTGGATTAACCATGTTTGTGTTGAAATTTTACTAGTTGTGATAGTAGAACATGGGGAACTAGCAACCGAGATACATCAACAAGGGAATGAGTGAACTGTTTGTCATTGAGATTGCCGACAAACAAGTAAAGAAAAGAGATACAGGGATCTACGAGATCTGCTTATGTAATAGATAACCTATTTAGGAATGCAGACTGTAATACTACGAAATAATCTAAAATTCAACAGTTTGTTATCCACCTCCCACATTCCATCTTACTGAAGCACAGTTACCCGTATAATATATATGCAACTTGTGGTCAAACCCTATGCTGGTGGTACGGGCCAGTTGACCGAGATGTACTTGTCAGATATAGGGATGGAAGATCGATATGGATGGTATCTACTTCAAATTTGCTATCATGTGGATAATTTAACAACCGTACTAGGACCGAGTAGCGCACATTTATCTCCACTCCATAAAGTCGTCATGCTGCATGTAATATGATACGCAAGCATGCACTCAGGTAAGCGAGTCGGAGCGGCGCATTATGGGTGGCACGAATTGAATGCACGCGGGCAGATCAGTATAGATGAGCATGTAGACAGGCACCGACGATAGCGGGCAGGAACGACGAAGGGCCGCCAAGCTGAAGGTATGTATGTAGACAACGCAAGGTTCTGAGGCTGAGACGAACCGAGGTCATCGCTGCGCGTAGCCAGCAGTGAGACAGCTTGGGGCCCCATGCAATTCAGTCGGATTGATCCATCAGCCTATCCAGAGAGAGAACATAGAGTTATACGCATCAGGTTAGCATTTTGACAATTTGGTTATCGCGGAAGACCCGGCCCTCCCTTTCTGAATTCCGAATTTTAATGGGAGAAAGTGCTCACTGCTTGTGGTTACTATAAACATCGGAGGTGCCTCGCGACTGTTGAGTGCTAAGCCTATGGCCATGAATCATTCCTACTTGGTACAAGTTCAGAGTTGTCTGTGCGGCCGCAATATACCTTCGAGATTGAGACGTACCATGCAAACCCGTCGAGCGCCCAAGTTCCCAATATAAATTTCGCAGCACCGGTAAGTATCACGCGTACTACGCATCAGAGAGACACAAGTTCCAGATTATTCGGCATCAAGATCAACTGTGCTCCATCGATCCATCATGCAGACTTGTGATCATCTCTCCAAGAAGACTTGCAACTGTGAGCAGCCGCCGAAGCTATTAATACGGGGGTGGTTTCAGGGTCAACTGGTCACCGGTCAACTCGTTTGCAATTCTGCCTCCACCAGTGACCAGTCTGACATGCAATCATCGTTCCGAATGGCCCGATGCATGTTGCGTCTGCTCTCTAGAACAATTCGAAAAGACTCTTCGAGTACCCCCCCCCCAAATTGCATAATGTAATCCCCAGTCTATACCGAACAGAGTAAAAGTACTACCAGCAAGCACCACAAAGGTTAAATAAAGGGTAGATAACATCCAGATCGGACGCACTCGTTGCAATCTCGTTTTATTTCAGTACCCAATGATTATCTCACTGTTCCTGTGGAGACGCAAATAAGATGGGAGTCAAGCACCTACATCATAAGATTGAGGCCGATATCGCGTTTATCAATACTGCGTTTGTTGATATGCCAAAAGGGCTATATTACACTGGTCACATCAATCTTATTTCCAACTTTAATCGCAAGTTAACTTCAGACTGTAAACGTGGTCCCATACATTGAACAGAAACGTTTCAGTACGCCGGGGGGTCGTTGTCCCTTGATAGAGACCTGCTGCTGATCTTTGCCCCCCCCGAACAACATATAATTAAGTTTGTTCCAGTTCGAAAGAGGTAAGTATTGATGTTTTACCCGAAATTAACTTGCACTTCTTACCAGCGGATCGCTCGATAGTAATTATTAAAGTCCTGAGAACGTCCGGTAAAATCATAAAGAAGATGAAGCTTGAAGCTTGAAGCCACATGCCACATGGTCTTTTTTGAAAGAAAAACCGCACCCGTGAGCAATATTATTGATTTGGTACCATCTAGTACAAATCCCAACTTGAAGCAGATAGAAAAAATTGATAATTGCAGATCAAAATCGAGCCCGCATTGCTCTGCGCTCCTCCGTCAAGTTTTCGATCTCTTTCGAGTCAATTACCTTGAATGGCCATGTCAACCACCCACCACCACTTCTATTGCTCCTCAATCCCATGTCTTCCAGAAATTCATCGCAAAGTTGGGGCCACCTGAACACACGAGTCAATAACATGTGACAGAAATTGATTGGTTTAGAATCTTGCGACGCTAAAAGGCTTAACCTCGCACTCACGTGAAGAATGCAAAGTTGGAGCTATGGCTTTCATTAGCCCAAAGCAGCATATCAGGATAGCGTTTCCTCAACCATGCGGCGGTCATTTCCGTAGTCTCCAAAGCCTGCTCGATAGAAGTCGGGAGGCTGAGGAACTTGTCGTTCAAAAAGTAAGATGAAATCCAGTGTGCCACGACTTCCCAAGTGTACCCATTATTGGTCGAGAACTGTGATGGATGAATGTATGAGTAGGGAAAGTAAGACGCATTAGCGCTACATGGCGAGTAGGGTCATCTGCACTCACAATTGCCCCATTGATAGCGAAATCATTTCGGAATATACTCTTCGCTGGGACGATTCCTCTGTATATCGACGAGCACCATTGCTCACTATCTTTATGAGAAATCGGAGGGTCCCTTAAAGAGGTGTAGTTCCACTCATGTTTGAAGGATTCGAGACTTGCCGGACTTGGAGGATGTCGTGATAATCCGATTTCTTCCATGTCGGATTCTACAGCAGACAACTGTCAGATCTAATGCAAGATATGTGCATATATATATCAATCACCACTGAAGAGTTTCTGCCATGACGAAGCATATCCAGTGGCAAAAATTACCGCATCGGCTTGAATGCTCGTTCCATTATTGAGGACAACGGACTTGCCATCTACACCAAAGGACGTCACGCGTGCAGGTGAGACGAGGTCGATCGCCCCGGAATTAGCATGTGCATGAAATCCATTCGGAGAACCAACTCCTTCATCGTTGATTCGAATGCTCCAGAATAAAGAATGCGCATTTGTAAGCGGAGACGATGGTGGTATAGATAGAGCCTTGAACTGTATTGACCGGAGATGATTATTTGCGCCCAAAGAGGACATTTACAACATTGCTCACCCCACCATGAGTAAGCGCAGCCCATGTAGAACGGACAATGAAACCCCCAAGGCGAGTAGTGTGTAGGAACCGTCTTTACAGGCACATTAGGCAAATTAAAAGTGGAGATGTGATACTTACTCGAGCTTGGAGCGTAACTCATGATGAGGGGAAAGTGTGGATATCAATCTATTCTTGATTAAAACGAGGCAATATGTTAAGACAAATGATTTGTACATACCTGCTTTTTCTAATGAAGCCCGGCAATGGGACGGGGTTTGCCATGAACGCATCCGTGGTTTCAAACACCATGGACACTTTCCCTCCTTGATTTGTCAATTGTGTAGCAATGCTCGAGGCTCTTCAGCCAGGAGTACAGATATGAATGAAATAGTGCATACTCTTGCGCAGATTTGCCTCCACCGATGACGACGATCCGCTTATGGTTGTCTCGAGAGGACTCGGATGCAGCCAATATTTTTGGGCGGTATGCTTGAAATTCTGAAGAATGACAGATCGGTCCTTGGAACAGATGTGCCTGAGTCGCCAACTGAGTCGGAATTAATGGTTCGCTGCACCCCTAGTTGACAATTGTGGTTACTGAATCTAACAAGGAAAAAGATATGACACATACCCCGGTACACAAGACGATCTTATCATAATGGATCTTCTCTTGCTTTCCGCTAGCCTTATCTTCAACAGACACGACCCATCCATCTCGAGGCCGATCTGGGTTACGAGAAACGTTGAGTATCTCGACGTTGAATCTAAATTTGTCTTTTAGAAATCTCTCCGCGAAGCTTTCCATGTATAAACTAATGTCGGATCCAGTTAAGCGACCACCTGTTTCTTTGGCTCCGGATGGTGGAGGCATGGGTAAGGATGAGAACCGGAGTTCGCCATGCACACTAAATGAAAGAATACGTTGGCACAGAGCTATAGCGGGAGAGGACCAGAAATTACTTGTTTATAGTTAAGCCATCGAATACTCTGTGTTTGGCCCAGACACCACCAGGAGACGGGTCCCTTGACAGTATTTCAATATTGAAGCCGTCCTTGAGAAGTGTGTGTGCAGTTATAAGGCCTGCAACCCCAGAGCCTAAAATGCCGACGGTTGGATTCATAGCGGCAACAAAGTCAAGCTGGCGACTTACTTGGATCCCATGATGTTGTATTTATAGGAACAACTTGTCGGTAGTTGTGCTGCGCGTTTCTAAAAAGCCGGCGGAGATGGGATTTGATTTTTTCTTTTGAGAATGTTTTGTCACGGTCATACCTCGAGGTGGGCTCTGTGCTGGTGATTCCGGGCCAGGAAGCAGCCGGCGGAGCGCCAGCCAATATAATATCCTGACAGGTTAAGAGAAGAGAGAAAAGAAAGAAGCTGAGACAACTGTCAGGAGAGAAACGGCGAGAAAAATACCTGAGAGTCCACTATTACGTCTACTACACAGACTATCATAAGCCTGATTTTATTTGTTAATTCACCAGCCATCGCGCGCGCTCCCTCCATATAGTGCTCATCGATGGATCCTCATTGTCGTTCCGAGATTACTTACCTCACAACAAGTATGAGGAAGAGCCAACCCCTCGTCTCCACACGGAGTTACGGGCCATTTCAGTGATGTCGGTGCTGTAGGAGACCCTGAGGACAGGATAGAACCAGCCCGTGCTGTTGATGTGCTCCCGAACCTCTATTACGTCCATAAACGCAGGTTTTTGAGGGTATACTATGATTTCTCGAGGCGTCTATACTCTCTCCTTACTCTATGGATTTGCCCCTGCAGATATGCACTAGTGGCGTTTCCGAACAGTCTCGGGCCAGTTCGACCCTCAAATCATCCGGGAGGATCAGAGAGGTTCGTACACCTACTAGAAAGGCTGCCTTGGGAATTTGATAGACGGGTTGGACTCTTGAAGGACAAGGTTTAACCTCAAGCCCCCATCCTCAACAGGCTAGTTTCAATGTTAGTGGAATCCCTTGTGACAAGCTCGGTCGAAGTTGTCCCACGCACAAGCTTTCATCATGGGTTGCCCTCAACTTGGAGAACTATGGGGCACATGATGTTTTGTGGCAGCCATTAAAGGACTTTTGCTGTGAAGTTCCGTCGATGATACTTTTCTTTTCTATCCCAGACAAAATTTTCACATGAAAAGCGGTAAGTCTAACCAAAAAAACAAAGTTTATGATGAATCAGTATGCTGGTTATTTTGTCCAAAAAAGAAAATCACATTTTTTTCATTTTAACTCCAAATTTAGGGTTATTTTCGGTTTTTGGCTGACCAATTCTAGAAATTTTGTTATTAAGTGGTTTTGTATGTAATATGTAATATATATATATATATATAAAGCTTAGTTACTCAAATTTATTTCTATATAGTAATATCTAGATTTAGATAAGGCTATATAAGGCTATATGATGTATAAAATTTCTATAATATATATAATTCTTATATATGATACATATATGCCTATAGCTGATAACAGAGGTCCAATATTAGTGTAAGAGTATTTAAGAAAGTCTAACACAACAATTAATAGGTCTGAAAGACTGACTAGAAGTAGTACAAACTATAAGCTATCTATAAATCTTTTATGGATTGTAGCTATGAAGCTAGGTCAAGATAATACAATAAATTAAGAAGTATGAGATATAGAATAAAGTATGAGATAAGAAAAACAAAGCTAGATTAATAATAAGAGATTTTGTATAATAACAAGAGTGAAATGTATAATAAATTATATATTGCAAAGACTCAAACTCAAATTGAATCAGAACTTAAAGGGCAGGATTATAAGTTGTATTTCTAAATTTAGATAGCTAAAAGTTACACTAAAACTAAACTAGGAAGGTGAAAATATTGTAAATAAAATAGGCTAAGAAATAAGTTTTAGATAGTATCAAAATATTAAGAAATATCACTAAAATAATAAAATTAAAATAGAGAAGTGTAGCAGGCATGAGAAACAAAGTTTCCTGATAGTGATATATAGTATATCTAGAGAGAGGAATGAGATATAGGAGAAAAAAGAGAATGAAATATTATAGAATATATGCTATATTCTAAAAAACCCTCATAGCTTAGATACAGCCTAAGTATGGCCCCCCTATAGAATACTTTTTTAATACTTGCTATAAGGGGAAGATCTTATTATTAGTTGACTACTATTGATTTGGGTTAGAGTTACTATATTCAATTTCTCATCATATAGATATCATATAGTTATCATATGGTCACTCCTCAAGATATTACATGCCCAGAAAGTTCACATGCTCTGGGAATGGTTGACAAAAGAGGTAAATGAAACCCTCACACCACATTTGAGAGGCATTTAAATTATGTTTACCACATAAAATTATGAAACATTTTAAAATGTTTGATTGCCATGTCTGATTTGTATCCAATCTCAAACATGGCTCAAACACTTCTGAAGGGTGTGAGCAGAGTGTCACCAGCATTTTGTCAGCAAAATTTTTAAATGTGGCAGCCACACTCTGAATGGGGAGTTTGCCACATGCTACTGCTCAACATTCAGGAAGCATTGGTCAATAGCTGGTACAACATATCAAGCCCGGGATTTCAGCAACCTGGCTTAAATTTTCTAGAAACATTTGAGAGGGGTTCCTGATTTCACTGACCACGTATCAAATTCTTTCATAAAATTATAAAAATGACTTGTATTGTATGCAGAAGGTATATTGAATATGTGCTAATAAGATTAATCAAGTAGATAATGATTGCCTATGATAAGTATCCAAAAGAGCGAAAGAATGGTTGCCAATACTATGCAACTGGAACTTGAAAGAATATAGATGCAATATAACATTCGTAAACTGTTCACTAACTGAATTTTTCCTGAATCACCAATTGCCAGTTGGGGGCTGAGAGGAGAGATGGTCGTCCCATTGTAGATAATCCAGGATACATCTTCAAGTCGTTTTGAAAGATTTGTGTGAAAAACCTGACAAGAACATCAGAATATAACTTGAAAATAGTGATAGTTCACTCACTATTTAAACAACTATTCCTCAGTCCCCTCTTCTGGATTTAGTCTTGCAGTCTCCTTAATAAGCTTCCAGAGTCTAAGGAGTTCATCGTCAACAAAGGTCCAGTATCCATTTTAATGATATTTGATTTTGCTGGTAATTCTTTCTATATATGTATTCTTATTTGTGCTACCTGTACTTTCATCTTCTGCATCCTGATCAGCCAGAGAATCACCCTGCTGATCTAAATGTTTCCAAAATTTACAGAGTAAGTCGTGCTATAGCGAGAGTATTAGCACGTATATGAAGTTCAAATATGAGACATACCAGAAATGCTACACAAGCCCAGTGCACAGTAGTGAGTTCAATTCCAGATGGGGCTATGAGCCTTGTTACCTCAGATATGTTGGTGTTAGGATTTCGACTTTTACCCATCTTTCGGTCCAGAATTAACATATTCAGACACTCATCATGTGGATCTCACATAGTATGCACATGATCAATCACAGAAATGCAAACTCGATTCCTTCATATCTCTATCGATATTGATTATTATCTTTCATGATCTTGGAAACTTTACGTTATGGATGGTTGAATGTCTCTTGTAAAAGTATCAAGGGGGGGAAGGGAAGAATTATTCACCACAATGTTGGAGGCCCAAACTCTCTTCTATATAGACGTCTTGTTCCTCCTTAGTAGTAATTCCTTCGTTGTATAGACATAGATTTCTAGGATTGACCTCATAAACTGCTCTAATCAATTCGTCAAAGATCTCCTGATCATTCCAGGTAAAAATAAAATCTGCAACTGAAAGAGGAATAATAAGAGATAAGAAACAATCAATGATTTTCGTTTCTTCTGCTCTTTACAAGAAATTCTGTTTGATGGTGTACCAATCCAAAATGTATTCAATCTTGATCTGTACTGTCCTAACCAAGTAAGAGTAGACCTGTTGTACCTTGTGTTTTACTGCTCGTCGATAAGCAATAAACTTACTAAAAGGAAAAAGCATATGTTCCTTTTTGTAGGTCGTAGAAGGTCAGTATGAAGTGATGGTTACGTGTTTGAAGAGACAAACAATAGGGATATTTGCATGTTCATAGATTGCAAAGGTCAGATGGGTTTGATTCAGAAAATAGAGATATGGAGTGCCATCAAGATAAGTCGAGGTTGAATTTGCAACCAGTAGTGGTTTGTCTGGTATGTATGTCGATGTAGGGGAGGGAGGAAGATCCTATGCTTTCTGTACAATATTTGCGACTTCTGCTAAAGTCTGATCCAACAATGCCTGTACTGCTGCTCCTAATTCTGTGTTTGCCTATTCGACTGTGTCAAAGTAATCCTCTAAAATCATACTTCCGAGTTGTTCTTCTTCTTCTTGTAATTCGTGTATGGAGTAGTATAGGGTATTTCTGGGTGATACTGGGTGATACGAGGGGCTTCGGTCCCCTGAATAGTCTTGATTGCTGTAAAACTCGCTAAAGGTTATTTTCTGGATCTCTGAATCTGCAATATATCTGTCCGACACTAATCGTGGTCAAAAACAAATGTCGAGGTGTATCAACAGAGGTGCGTTACTGATAATAATGTGAAAGGTAAGATCTTTCAACAAAGTGTAGACAGAAATGTCAAGATTGATGAAAGGGAACTTGAATTTTTGTTAGAAAACATCTTAATTGGTCTCCAATAGTATCCAATGACTTAGGATGACTATATAGGAGGGCAAGTTATAAGAGTGAGAGGAAAACCAAATTCAAGTTAGAGAACTATTGAAGGAAATACAGAGGTTTATATACAGTTTGAAATACCCTAAACCCTAGTAAAAGAGGGTAGTATCGAGGCAAAGAGAAGGTAAGAGCGAGGATATCAAACAGGGTAATAAAAGAGTGACAATGAAGCAAAGGGGAGAATCTGAAACAGGGGTCAAAGGACCGTTATATGAAAAGAAGGAAAATCAGAAGAATTCTAAGAATATTCCCTAATATTCCATTCCAATCCTACTCACCCCTTTCATTGTCTACCATAACCCCTGTATTATCCATATCAAATTCATCCCTTTTTGACTATACTATCCAAATGGCTAAACCAGATACCATCAGTACTTCCACCAGAGTACTATCAGAGATAGGTCAAAAACCTATACCATTTTCTAGAAAAATGGTTGACACAAAATGGTTTTTAACCAAATGCACACTCTTTTTTGCTCTAAACCCAGAACTATATAACGATGATGAAAAGAAAATTGCATTCATCCTTCTACTCTGCAAAGATAGATTAGCCAAAACATGGGCAGAAAGCTATATCCTAGGAAGAGGAGATATCACAGAAAACAGTTTAGGCAGTTTTGCAACCTTTCAGATTCTATTCAAAGGAGCCTTCTCTTCTCAAAACGAAGCAGAAGAAGCCCAGTACAAACTGGAAAGGTGTAAATAAGGAGGACGAATGATCAATGAATTCTTCCAAGAATTTGAAATTCTGGTCAGACAAGCAGGCTATATTCGGGATCATGATCAATACCTTCTTTCACTCTTGGAGAGAGCATTGTAAGAAAGGATCATCATGAACATTTCAATCATGAACCCAGTACCTAAAACATATACTAGCTTTAAGGAACATGCTATATGTATTGGACAAGTCCTGGAAAGATTATCAGAAAATAGATTTCAACAGTTCCAAGGTTGTCCTTCTTTTAATCAGACAAGAAGATCCCAGTATCAAACACCTAAAGGACCTCCCTCTATACAACAAACCTATAATCCTGGTCTACAAAGCTCAGCATATCCGACCAACCATCCTACTACGTTCACAGGACAAGGACAACCAATGATACTAGATAGAGCAGAACAAAGGACATGTTACAACTGCAGTCTTACAGGTCACATTTCTAGAAATTGTATGGCACCTCGGAAACTACGGCAAATGGTTAGAGTGGGATACTCTTCTCAAACTCCACCACCCATGCCAGCCCCATACCAAGAACCCTTCTCATCTCGACAAACTTTGATTTACTCTCCCCCCTCTTATTATGCACTAACTTCTATCGAAAATCAAGAAAAAGAAAATGAAGAAGCTCTTAGACAGGATGAACTAGAGATCTTAAGACAAGAAGTCCAAATTCTTCGAGCTACTGGAAGTTCGGGAAAAGCAGAAAGTCAATGAAGGAGAGTGCATCTTCATTGACTAAGACTATTTATTACTCTCCTACAGCCAATGTATTTAAAAGTGAGAAAAAATACCCAACGAATACATCTCGCTTTGTAACTTATATCTGAGAGAATCAAAATCACACCAAAGAAAATGAAGAACTATGTCTGGAAATCCCTATTTCCCTTACCACCCTTGACTCCCTCGAACCGATTTCAACGATGGCATTAATTGACCCTGGCTGCACACATTCTAGCATTAATCAACGATTTGTAGAAGAGTACAAAATAAATACTAAACCACTAGAACACCCACGAGTTACACTCAATGCGGATGGAAGTACCAACTCTCACGGATCTATAACACAGACAGTAGATCTATTGATAAAAATTGGGAATCATAGAGAACGAATTACCTTTGCAGTCACTTGATTACACGGACATATAGTTTTTCTAGAACATGACTGGATATATGAACATAATCCACATGTAGATTGGAGAAAAAAGGCCATAACCTTCGATCAATGTCAACACTTCTCTATCCTTCAAGCAGGAACAACCAAAGCAGCAGAGATTGCCATAGCTCAGGAACAAAAAAAGGAAAAGAGCACTTGGCAGGAAACAGTACCAAAAGAATTCCATGAATTCGAGAAGGTCTTCACTAAAGAGTCCTTTGATGTATTACCGGAAAGATAAAAATGGGACCATAGCATCGATCTCATTCCAGGATCAGAACCAAAGGATTGTAAGGTATACCCTTTAAATCCAGGAGAACAAAAGGAATTAGACAAGTTTTTGGAAGAAAATCTCAAAAGTGGACGCATTCGACCTCCCAATCTCCAATGGCCTCTCCATTCTTCTTTATCAAAAAGAAGGACGGACAATTGAGACCAGTACAAGATTACCGATAGCTAAATGAGATGATAATCAAGAATAAATACCCACTTTCTTTAACGCATGACCTTTTGGACAAAATGAAAGATGCAAAGTATTTCACCAAATTGGATATTCGTTGGGGTTAGAAAAATATCAGGATCCATCAAGGTGATGAATGGAAGGCAGCCTTTAGAACCAATCGCAGTCTCTTCGAACCATTAGTTATGTTTTTCAGTCTTACGAATTCCCCAGCCACTTTCCAGACAATGATGAATAAGATTTTCCATGATCTCATTATGAAGGGAAAAGTCATAGTATACTTGGATGATATTCTAATCTTCACCAAAACATTATCGGAACATGTCGAACTGGTTAAACAAGTTCTCCAAATCCTCGCTCATCATTGTCTTTACTTGAAACCAGAAAAATGCGACTGGATTTAAGAGGAAGTTGAATACTTAGGTCATAGAGTCAAGGAAGGACAACTGAAAATGGACCATTCCAAAGTCGAAGCAATAACATCATAGGAAGTTCCTACTAAGAAGAAAGAACTTCAATCATTCCTTGGTTTCGCCAACTATTACAGGAAATTTATTAAAGACTACAGTCGCATTATCAAACCATTGACAAATCTTACTGGGAAAACAACCTGGATTTGGATGGAGAAGGAACAAGAGGCCTTTAACCAACTTCGTCATCGTTTTCAAGAAGAGCCTATTCTGGTCATGCCAAAGGATGTTGGGACTTGGAGAGTAGAAGTTGATGCATCTCAACAAGCTATGTGTGCAATCCTTTCTCAGAAACAAGATGATGAATGGAAAACAATTGCCTTCTGGTCCAAAGTGTTCTCTCCAGCAGAAAGGAATTATGATACAGCCAATCGTGAAATGACCACCATAATTTCCTTGTTACAATTTTGGCGACAATATTTAGTTGGAACAGAAGAAGCATTTAAAGTTTGGACAGATTATCAGAACCTCCTCCACTGGCATACTCCACAAAAGCTGAACCATTGACAAACACGTTGGATTTTGGAATTGGCTGATTATAACTTCACTTTACATCATCTTCCTGGAGTACAAAACCACTGAGCAGATGCTTTATCATATCTTCCCCAATATGAACCAACTGAAGATGATAATAAAGACGTTACCCTCCTTCCTCCTATACTCTTTCATGCAATCGATGGATTATCCCTTTTTGAGAAGGTACAAAAGGCCTACAATAAAGAGATTCCCCTTAGTATCAAATTAAATCCAATATTCACCAAAGAAGATGGTCTTACTTACTGGCAAGAAAAACTCGTGGTACCTCAAGACAACGATCTACGTGCTCAAATAATCCAACAACATTATGATCATCCTTTGGTTGGACATCCTGGAATTAACTGAACACACAAGATTCTGACAAGAACTTACTGGTGGCCTACTATCAAAAAGGATGTAAAAAAGGATGTTCAAGGTTGTACTATATGTCAACGAGTAAAACCATGAACAAAAGTGATAACAACATCCTTACACCCTAATCCAACCCCAGAAAGGAATTGGCAGATGATCACGGTCGATATTATTGGTCCCCTTCCAGAGGCACATGGATTCAATACGATTAATATCGTTGTTGACAGGAAAAGCAAGATGGCACATATTTTTTTTATTACTACCGAACTGTCTTCCTTAGGTCAAGCCAAAATCTTCCACGACCACATCTTTTGTCATCATGGGATTTTCGAGCGTTGCTTTAGTGATAGAGGACCACAATACATTTCGAAGTTTATGAAGGAATTATTCAAACTTCTTAACATCCAAGGAAATCCTTTCACAGCTTACCATCCTCAAACTGATGGACAGATGGAAAGACTCAATTGGGAAATTGAGGTTTATCTTAGGACCTTTATCAATGAAATACAGAATGATTGGAACAAATGGCTTTCACTAGTGGAATTTTCCTACAATAACCATGAACATTCCAGTACTGGCTTTTCTCCCTTCTACATGGTTTATGGTTATCATCTGAATTTTACCCTTGGCACAAAACAATCTACAAATAACGAATCTGTTCAAGAATTTATAGAAAGGATGAAAACTGTTCAACGCCAAGCAAAAGATTCCCTTGACAAAATGGCTGATACCATAAAGAGGAGATACGATTCGAAGAAAGGCTCTCCAGTTTCATTTGCACCCCAGAACAAAGTCTGGTTGGAAGCAACTAATATCAAGACAAAACGTCCTATGAAGAAACTTGATGATAAACGTCTAGGTCCTTTCAAAATTTTAGAGAAAGTCGGAGAAGCAGCGTATAGATTGAGTCTTCCTCCTTCTTGGAAACAATATCCAGTTTTTCATGAATCCCTTCTTACTCCTTATCATCCCCTATCTTTTACCAATCAGAATCAACCTCGTCCTCCCCCTGATATTGATAAAGAGGGACATCCAGTCTATAAAGTGGATTCGATATTGGATGCCAAATCTCATGGTCGTGGTTGGCGATATCTAGTACATTGGAAAGGATATCCTCACTCGGAAGATACATGGGAACCAGGATCAAGTCTATCTAATGCCAAACTACTCGTCCAAGAATTCCAATCTCTACATCCATTCTTGTTTTCGAGACGAAAACTGTGAAGAGGAGATAATGTTAGGATTTTGACTTTTACCCATCCTTCAGTCCAGAATTAACATATTCAGACACTCATCACGTAGATCTCACATGGTATGCACATGATCAATCATAGAAAGATGCAAACTCAATTCCTTCATATCTCTATCGATATTGATTATTATCTTTCGTGATCTTGGAAACTTTACGTTATGGATGGTTTCTCCATTAGGGAATATTCTCAGAATTCTTCTGATTTTCCTTCTTTTCGTATAACGGTCCTTTGAACCCTGTTTCAGATTCTCCCCTTTGCTTCATTGTCACTCTTTTATTACCCTGTTTGATATCCTCACTCTTACCTTCCCTTTGCCTCGATACTACCCTCTTTTACTAGGATTTAGGGTATTTCAAACTGTCAGGATAGGACTGGAGATCAAATATTAATCTTTCACCAATTGGTTTATTTCTTTTTTATTTATCTCTCATTTTTCCTTTACTTTTCGACGTGCATATTCGGCTATTGCTGATTTATTCTCACGATCATACATTTTATCCAAAAAAGGTAACGGCTCATTGATATGATAGACCTAGTGGCAGCTGAGGAGATTACTATACGCCTATAGCTGATACAAAAGGTCCATTGTCGGTGCGAGGGCGTTCAGGAAAGTGTGCACAACAACCTATAGTTCTAAAAGAACGACTAGGAGCTGGCGCGAGATGTGCGAGATGTGCGAAATGGGTGCGAAATTATCTGCAAATCTTTCACAGATAATTGAATGAATGTGCTAAAATCGAGAGAAATCCTAATATTGAGTGGTCCAATTGTTCGAGTGAAACCCAAACAATTATAGAGGCCAAAGACGAGAGACACGAAAAATAGAGCGAAGCTAGAACAAGGACGAGAGCGAGAACACGCAATAAAATCGAATATCGCAAAATAAAACTCAAATAGACTCAAATAAAATCGAAACTTGGGATAGTAGGATGATAATTTTTTGTTTCTAAGTTTGTACAGGTTTTTATATGTAAATTTCGAACTAAAACTAAAGTAGAAAGGTCAAAATATCGCTAATAAAACAAGCTAATAGATCACTATTAGATGGAATCAAAACATCAAAGATATTGCTAAAATCACAAGATAATGAAAGAGCCAAAATAGGAAATTGAAGCGATCGTGGGAAACAAAGTTGCGAACTTAACTAAAAAGGAAATCGAAGGTTATTGTCTTTTTAAAACAAAAGAATTAGTGAAAAGATAGCAAAGAATGGAAAGATAGCTTAGCATATAGAAATGAACAATAAAATATTAGATTGAAGGAGTAATGATAAGGAGAAAAATGCGAAATCTTCGCAATATACTTCGCAAAAGATCGCAATACTTCAATACTTTTGCAATAGTTCGCAGTACTTCGCAATAGTTCGCAGAGACAAAATAGGGATTTAGCGCAATTCGGAGGATAGACATAATAGGGGGCGTATCATCATCTCGACAGATCTCAAGGGATCTCAACTGATTTCTTTTCGTCATAACTACCTGTATCCGCCTCAGATAAAGGCGTGATTTTTTAGTTAAGACTCCTTTCTTTCTCCCTCAGTGACTTACCAAAGCACTGGGGTTCGTATTCTTTTTATTCTCTTATTTCCATTATTAAAATGTATATTAGATTTATTATCTTCGATATTTAGGTAACTACAATATAGTGACTTATCAAAGCACTGAGATTTATTATCTTCGATATTTAGTTGTCATAACCTTGATACAAACTGTATATAAACCTCTGTATTTCCTTTGATAGTTCTCTAACTTGAATTTGGTTTTTCTCTCACTCTTATAACTTGCCCTCCTATATAGTCATCCCAAGTCATTGGATACTATTGGAGACCAATTGAGACATTTCCTAACAGTTGGTTAACATCTCAATCAATTTCAATAACTGTGAGAGATTCTATTAGAATATATTTGCAATTAGAATCTTCACACTCACTCTGGACTAGATTTGGCTCTAAGACTGGATAAGAATTTCAGTCACAAGAGATTTTAGCTGTCCACACAATTCTAAATCTTGGAAAACCAAATTCAGCACTTTGAAGATCACCAAATTCATCTGAATGAAGTTCTGTTATAACATCAGACTTGGACATAACACCCCCATGTCAAGTGTAACATTACTATAATATGGTTGCAAAGATTCATGCGATATGCCATTAGATTTGGTGAAAGTAGAATAGTTATGAGGCGATCTGAAAGCATTTGCTAGAGTGGAGACTAAGAATAGGGGTTGAAGATAGATAAAACAATGTACCCAGAATTTGAGTGAAGCCAGCAGATCCTTGGTGCTATCAGATTTTCCACTTTCATCAAGTTTAATAAGATGAGTCTTGATGTCGATCAGCATGCAAAGTGGATTGCCAAGCTGAATTTGTTATTTATTAGAAAAATAAAACACAATAATTGCACAACTCACATTGATGAATATGTCAAGACTATCATCTGGAATTTGGAGCTGATGGCAAAGTGTTTTTCCAAATAACTTCAATCATTTTACTGACTGTGGGGAGAACTCCATTTCATGGTCAAGAATGGAAGAGCAGCAAATCAACTGCCTTGGAACCTGGGTAGAAGGGGGGGCTGAGACTATAGCTTAAACTGCTATCCAGATCGCCATTGTTGTGGTCAAGTCCATCCTAGAATGCAATATCAGAGCCTGCAGGTTCCTCCTCATATTCATTCAATGGTAGTAACACTGTTGATAAGGGAGCATAAGGAGAATCCTGTGTATCTGAAGGGTTGGGATTACCACTCTGAAACCTTTCTAAGAGCATTGTGGCAGCAACTTTGCTGGATGGTGAGTGAGTTGGTGGCCAAGTTGAATATGACGCATCTGATGGGGTAATGGTCACATACATGTTGCATGACAAGGTGAAGCTGGAGCTTTAACATATGAAGATAAATATGGTTATATAAATACATTACTTGTAAAGAAAGGCCAGAGAACAAGCTAAAAGAAATATGTTATGTTCTTGACTACCAATCACCAAATATGAAGCTAATCCACAGAATAGCGACTATGATGGAGAGGACAGAGAAAGTGTAGAGACAGGTATCCACCTTAACTCTTATCTTTCTGAGGGCAGTAATGGGGACAAAGTCAAAATCCAAATTGAGGGAACTCTAACTACTACAGGGCGTCCTTATATATATCTTTACTGGCCCATGGGAATAACTACCTCAATAAGGGAACTCTGAGAAATAATAAGAGGGTATGCTCATGGTAAGGATGAGGAAAAGGGGAAAATACGAAATGGGGTGAATAATAACTGAATGTGTGAGAAAGAAAGAAAGAATTAATAAACAATGAACTATGAGAAAGAATAATCAATATCAAAAGAAATGCTAAAGGGAAAATGATGAAAATAATCAAGAGATAGGGAGGTACCTAGAGCTCTCATATGGTAGAATCTCGTCTAGAGATATTGAGGGAAAAGGGAAATATAAAGGTTTGAAGAAGGTGAAACTCCAAAGGAATGTGTGACTGTGTGATGTGACTGCCTTAAGGATAATGCATGACCATTCCATGGGATGCTGAGATAAGTATACTGGATAAGGGAAGTGCTGATGCGTCGCTGACTGCTGTGGATGATGTCGTGTGGGAAAGATGAATAATCATTATAGAACTTGATGGAATGTCTTGGAACATCAAGTGGCCACATGGTGAGACATTGGATATGGTAATCCTGACCCAAGGAAGGGGTAATGGCTATTCTGTATCATTCAAGGGGTTAGATAGAATCCTGTCTTAACTAGGATGTCTTGTCTATGCTGGTGATGACCTATACAGGAGAATAGGGCCATGGGTGATGTCTGAGGGCATGTATCTTGATAAGACTTGTTCTCATGATTGTGTATTGTATGTCTTTCTTGTGGATACAAGTCTTGACTATGTCTTTTATATCCATGGGGTCTTGTATACTTTCTGTATGGTCTTGGTCAATGATTTGAAATATCCTATAGTGTGTAAGGCAGTTAGGATAGGAATCCTAACAAAATACACAAAGTATGTATCTGAAAACGGTGACTACAAGCTGATAAACAGTGAAGGCAGTCTTGCTCACTGTATTTAGAAGTCAGTATAGCTAGTGTGCAGCTGAAGGGGACCTGGATGCTGATACAAGGGCCCATGTACTAGAGTAAGACTGCCATATTGAAATGGAGATGGAAGGGCATATTGATAGATATTGTCTTGCCCCTCAGCCTTTTAGGGTGTCTATGTCTTTCCTTGGTGGTTTACCTCCAGGTGCGGCTGCATCCGGCCTTGTAAGTTCTTTGTATTTCCCCTGTTTGTTCTAACCATTCATATTTCACAGCCTCTCCAAATCTCAGTTTCAGTTCCACAAGAATATGCCATCTTTACTTCTCCTCTATTACTCACATTACCCACCAAGATATTTAGTGATATAGATACCGATAAAGATTTGTTTACTGAAGATGAGGTACATATCGTCATTCAAGTCTTCAGGAAGCACAATCTACAAACTATAATATTTCTTGCTTTAGGGTTTGTACAGGGATAATGCATCCTATTCAGCTTTAATCATTTATAAAGACATCCCAATCACTTTCCTCCCTCTTTCTCAGATGTTCGACTTTAGGAATGTTATATGTTGGACAAATCTTGTTAGCGATATTTTGAAATAGCTTACAGAGGTCGTGACCAACCCATATATACAAGAATGAGTATGGGGATTGGAAACCTTCTAGATTGCCTTTGTTGCTACTCATCCAACATTTCTCCTTGGTTCGTGGTTAGTGTGGGATTCCAGGATCCCAATGGAAGGGTCATTTATCCAAGAGTGGGTTGAGTGCATGCACCAGTGGGGTGATGTTGAGCACAACATTCATGAAGAACTATGGTTTAATTTTCAGTATCATGTATCTCCTTTTTATACTTATCCCCTTCTTGCCAGTGCTACAGAAACTCACTGAGATTTATAATATAGTGTTATAAATCTTCTATATTGTGTTGTGTTAGATAAATAGTATTAAACTTGTCCGTCTACAAATTATAATACTGGGAGTAAAGTCGATGTCTGTTAAGATGTACTTGCTAGAGATATAGTGAGTTTTATGAAAGAATTCGATACGTAGTCAGTGAAATCAGGAACCCCTCTCAAATGTTTCCAGAATATTTAAGCCAGGTTGCTGAAACCCTGGGCTTGATATGTTGTACCAGCCATTGACCAATGCTTCCTGAATGTTGAGCGGCAGCATGTAGCAAACTCCCCATTCAGAGTGTGGCTTCCACATTTGAAAATCTTGCTGACAAAACATTAGTGACACCCTGCTCGCACCCTTCAGAAGTGTTTGAGCCATGTTTGAGATTGGATATGAATTAGATATGGCAATCAAATATTTTAAAATGTTTCATAATTTTATGTGGCAAACATAATTTAAATGCCTCTTAAATGCGGCGTGAGGGTTTCATTTACCTCTTTCGTCAACTGTTCCCAGAGCATGTGACCTTCCTGGGCATATAGTTAAGAGTTCTTATACAAGATTATTGGATTAGGTATTATTAATTACTCATTCTTAGTTAGTATTCTCTCATGCTATATTATTATTAGTCAGTAGGTTCCTATATAATGTCATTAATGAATCAGGAAGTAGAATATTCTAGAACAATTTAGAATAGTATATATAGCTCTATATTTTAATAGTTATCTCTTTCATTCTGATTTGGTTTTTCTCTCACCTCTAAACTTGCTTAACTAGTCATCTAGATTTTGAGGGGAAATAGATAAGGCTATATAAGGCTATATCATATATAATATATATGATTCTTATATATAATATATATGATTCTTATATATAATATTATAATATTATTTAAAGGATAGTAGTATTTGCAGAATTCACAAGATCTATTAGAATTAGATAACTAATATTTTATTATTAAACAATGTCCAGTCTAGATAAGAAATAAATAAAATTAAAATTCTATTTTTTACTTTTATTCTCTTGCAGCTCTATTTGTTATATTCATTTCTAACCATCTTTTATATTTCACACTTATTTAATTTTATATTTTGCTCCAACTTAGGTTTGAACTCTTGAGAATTTTCTCACAAATATCATACATCTTAACCACTTAGCTACTTGGGCATGTTATCTTCATCCTTACTTGACTATAAGTATAGAATATAATATGATAGTAGGTATTTAATCTAGCTTTAATATTTTATAAGAATATATTTAGGATACATTATCTGTATTCTATAATTCTTAGAAAAAAATGGTTAATTATCATAGTTATTGTGTATAATTATATATGTAGATAATTCTAGGTATACAGTTATAAGTCACTAGCTATCTGCTTACTAATTATTAACTCTAACTGGTTATATCAGTATCCTCTTGGTTTTCTGATATATACTATCACTTTTCTCTCTCTATAGTGACTAGAGAGTTAGATTATATAGTTGTTGCCCAATACTCAAGACTCTAACAATTATATTATAATCTAGATAGTGATTTATCCTATGATGTTATATAAGAACCTAATAAGTAATTCTATAGAACTTGATAGAAGATTTTAGAATATCAAGTAGCCATATGAAAGCCATATAGTAAGATATTGGATTTGGTAATCCTGATCTAAGATACTAGTAATGACTTATTCTGTATCTTTTAGAAGATAAAATAAGACTCTGCTTGTCTAGGATATCTTAATGTATTTTTATGTGATCT
Source organism: Sarcodon sp. MG97 (assembly GCA_003313065.1). Lineage (NCBI taxonomy): Eukaryota > Fungi > Basidiomycota > Agaricomycetes > Thelephorales > Thelephoraceae > Sarcodon > Sarcodon sp. MG97. The sequence goes on from QGOD01000046.1 coordinate 22,138, forward strand.
ATGCAATAGAATTTGTCTTGTAGATATATCTAGGCTTAACCTTTAATAAAACTTATTCTTATAAATTGTTTAATCATCTTGGCTATAATTTATACTGGCATCAAGTTGAATCAATATAGCTTTTTGAATAAGAAACTCAATTAAGGAAATATAGAATCAAATAGGTAAGATATAAGAGTGTGGAAAATTGTAACAATGAGATGGAAAGGTAGAAACTTGGAACTCTAGCTCTAAGATACAAGACCTATCTACAAGCCCATTTATAGTAAGTGACTGTACCCTGTGCCCTGAGATAAGAATAGAATGAGATAAGATGTAAACATACTATATAGGAATGAAGGTGGAGTGCCTAACTAAGAATAAGCAATAAGATAGGAGTAAGGATGGGTTAGGTAACTATGCACCAATAAGTAAAATAAAATGAATAAAAGAGAAAACCATAATATAAAATATATCATCAAGTAAGTCTTTATACTCATAACCTATTGTAAGTTAAAAGGCATATATTGTCAGCAGTCACAATCAGAAAAACAAGGAGTAAGAGACAGGAGAGCAATACTATAAGAAAGCAAAGTAATTTCATATTGATTAATCATAGTTCTACTGCTCCTTATACTGTATACTTGTATTTCTTATCAAGTGAATATACAGTAACTGACCTAGCTGAGTCATTGATGGTTGGAGCTGTCTGAAAATGGGGCATGACCAGTTCCATTGCCATATATACTTGAGAGTAATTATCAACATCTAGTAAAAACATAAAGAAAATGAAGCTTGAAGCCACATATTATATGGAGTTGTTTGAAGAAAAAACCACACCTGTAAACAATATTATTGATTTGGTAATATGTAATTCCAGTACAAATCCTAACTCGTAGATAAAAAATTGATAACTGCCAATCAAAATTAGACCCGCATTGCTCTCCGCTCTTCCGTTAGATTCTCAATCTCTTTTAAGTCAATGACCTTGAATGGCCATGTCAACCACCCACCACCACTTCTATTGCTCTTCAACCCCATGTCTTCTAGTAATTCATCACAAAGTTGGGGCCACCTGAATTACCAATCACACACGAGCAACAACATCCGGTCGTGGCAGAAAGTTGTTGGTTTAGGAGCATGCAATGCTAGAAGGCTTGGTCCGCACTCACGTGAAGAATACAAAGTTGGAGCTATAGCTTTCATTAGCCCAAAGCAGCATGTCTGGGTGACGTTTCCTCAACCATGCGGCGGTCATTTCCGTAGTCTCCAAAGCTTGCTCGATTGAAGTCGGGAGGCTAAGGAACTTGTCGTTCAAAAAGTAGGATGAAATCCAGTGTGCCACGACTTCCCAAGTGTATCCGTTATTGGTCGAGAACTGTGATGAATAAATACATGAGTAGGTCAAGTAAGATGCACTAACGTCACAAAGCGAGTCAAGTCTTGTGCACTCACAATCGCCCCATTGATGGCGAAATCATTTCGGAATATACTCTTCGCTGGGACGATTCCTCTGTATATCGACGAACACCATTGCTCGCTATCTTTATGAGAAATCGGAGGGTTCCTTAACGAGGTGTAGTCCCATTCATGTTTGAAAGATTCGAGACTTGCCGGACTTGGAGGATGTCGTGATAATCCGATTTCTTCCATGTCTGATTCTACAGCAGACAACTGTCAGATCTAATGCAAGATATGTGCATATATCTATCAATCACCACTGAAGAGTTTCTGCCATGACGAAGCATATCCAGTGGCACAAATTACAGCATCGGCTTGAATGCTTGTTCCATTATTGAGGACAACGGACTTGCCATCTACACCAAAGGACGTCACGCGTGCAGGTGAGACGAGGTCGATCACCCCGGAATTAGCATGTGCATGAAATCCATTCGGAGAACCAACTCCTTCATCGTTGATTCGAATGCTCCAGAATAAAGAATGCGCCTTTGTAAGCGGAGACGATG
>QGOD01000046.1:24206-41464 GCA_003313065.1 Sarcodon sp. MG97
CCAAGGCGAGTAGTGTGTAGGAACCGTCTTAACAGGCACGTTAGGCAAATTGAAAGTGGAGATGTGTTACTTACTCGAGCTTGGAGCGTAACTCAAGATACGGGGAAAGTGTGGATATCAATCTATTTCTTGATTAACACGAGGCAATAAGTTGGGAAGAATGATCTGTACACACCTGCTTTTTCTAATGAAGCCCGGCAATGGGACGGGGTTTGCCATGAACGCATCCGTGGTTTCAAACACCATGGACACTTTTCTTCCTTGATTTGTCAATTGTGTAGCAATGCTCGAGGCTCTTCAGTCAGGAGTACAGATATGAATGAAATAGTGCATACTCTTGCGCAGATTTTCCTCCACCAATGACGACGATCCGCTTATGGTTGTCTCGAGAGGACTCGGATGCAGCCAATATTTTTGGGCGGTATGCTTGAAATTCTGAAGAATGACAGATCGGTCCTTGGAACAGATATGCCTGAGTCGCCAGCTCAGTCGGAATTAATGGTTCGCTGCACCCCTAGTTGACAATTGTGGTTACTGAATCTAACAAGGAAAAAGATATGACTCATACCCCGGTACACAAGACGATCTTATCATAATGGATCTTCTCCTGCTTCCCACTAGCCTTATCTTCGATAGACACAGACCATCCATCTCGAGGCCGATCTGGATTACAAGAAACGCTGAGTATCTCCACGTTGAATCTAAATTTGTCTTTTAGAAATCTCTCCGCGAAGATTTCCATGTATAAACTAATGTCGGATCCAGTTAAGCGACCACCTGTTTCTTTGGCTCCGGATGGTGGAGGCATAGGCAAGGACGAGAACCGAAATTCGCCATGCACACTAAATGAAAGAATATATTGACACAGAGCTATAGCGGGAGAGGACCAGAAATTACTTGTTTATAGTTAAGCCATCGAATACTCTGTGTTTGGCCCAGACACCACCAGGAGACGGGTCCCTTGACAGTATTTCAATATTGAAGCCGTCCTTGAGAAGTGTGTGTGCAGTTATAAGGCCTGCCGCCCCAGAGCCTAAAATGCCGACGGTTGGATTCATAGCAGCAACAAAGTCAAGCTGGCGACTTACTTGGATCATATGATATTGTATTTATAGGAACAACTTGTCGGTAGTTGTACTGTGCATTTCTATAAGGCCGGTGGAGACGGGATTTGATTTATACTTTTGAGAATGATATGTCATGGGGTGGGTTCTGTACTATTGATTCGGAAGGATCCCAGGCAAGGAAACAGCCGGTAGAGCGCCAGCCAATATGATATCCTGACAAGATGAGAGAAAAGAGAAGAACCAAAAAAAAACGAAGCTGAGACAAATGCGGAGAGAACCGGTGAGGAAAATACCTGCCAAAAAGAGTCCACTACGACACAGACTACGACACAGACTACCATATACCTCCTGATTATCTTAATTCACCAGCCATTGCGTGTTTCCTCCATATCGTGCTCACCGACGGATCCTCGTTATCTTTCGTGATAACCGAGACTTGCAAGAATTTGCTTTACTCCGTGAAGAAGAGCCCTCGCCTCCATACAAAGAATTACCCATTGTTTCAATGATGTCGGGGCTGTAGGCAACCCTGAGGACAGCATGGAACTAGCTCGTGTTGTTGATGTGCTCCCGAACCTCTATTACGTCCATAAACGTAGGCTTTTTGAGGGTATATTATTCCAGGCTTCGGTTTCTCGAGGCGTCTACATTCACTCTTCACTCTATGGAATTGCCCCTGCGGATATGCACTAGTGGCGTTTCCAAACAGTCTTGGGCCAGTTCAACCCTCAAATGATCGCGTAACAATAGCCAGGGCAGGGTCAGAGAGGTTCGTACACCTACTAGAAAGGCTGCCTTGGGAATCTGATAGACGAGTTGGACTCTTGAAGGACAAAGTTGAATCTCAAGCTCTCATCCTCAACAGGCTGGTATCGAGATTGGTGGAATCCCTCATGACAAGCTCGGTCGAAGTCGTCCCGCACCCAAGCTTTCATCACGAGGTGCCCTCAACTTCGAGAACTGTGAGGCACACGATGTTTTGTGGCAGCCTTTGCTGCATCAACGGTACTTCTCTCTTCTATTCCGGACGAAATTTTCACATCTTATGTTATTTTCGACAGGACCTTGGTACTTTTCTTGAACCTCATGAAATTTACGTATTTTGATGATATTCTCAACTCAGCATGTATATTCCCAGGTAGACTCGTTTTTACGGCAATTTTTCAACGTTTACGGCATCCGTGAACATTTCCTTTATGCTTGAGAGATAGGTATTAATGGTGTCCTGTGATGATTAATGGTATCTAAACGAATGGATATTCGACGACAGCAGTCGATTGTTATGCGAATAATAAAACAAGCTCCATAACACCGAGAAGCCATTTAGTCCTGCTATCGGTCACTTTGCTGGTGAGTCCATGCATGAATATGAATAATGAATATTCTTACCAAATGACCAAAATTAGATGGGAGCGTATTATCTTCTTCTGGCTTTAACAATAATATAGTCAATCTCTCCCGCGTCAAACAACAAAGCGAGACCCTTCAAAGAACCCTTGGTCAACCATCGTGCAGCGAAGGACCACAACCAGCACCACGCTCCCACTGCCTCATAGTCCATCCCTAGATTGGGGCACTCCACAATGCGCTGTTTGGCATACACCCAAGTTGGCACAAATACACGATCACCGATTGACTCGACACTGAGGATTTCGAATCCAGATTTTGCAAGTAGAGTCTCCATGGTGGAGAGGGTACGCCAGTCATCACCCCATAGCTTGGTAACAGTCATGGTCGCGAGACGGCGGGAATAGTGGGCCCATTTCGAAGTCCCAGCATGGATGGCTGTTCTGGATTTCCCTTCCGTACGGATGATATCGGCGAATGCAAATTCAGCGCCATCTAGAAGGACCTGGTGAATGGAGCATAAGGCACGTTCTAGATGTGGATCGGGGATTTCCGACAAAACTTCGACGGAATATGCAGCCCCGAAACGCTTTTTGGGAAGTGTATGCACATCCGTGGCATTGACCATATGATGCGAGACCCGGGAGGATAACGAATTCGCCTTGGCAAGGTTGTTTGCACGAGCTACGTGTCCTCCATTGATACTAACGCCCATGATAGACGCCTTGGGTCCTAATGCGGGAATTTAGCCCGATTTTGCAACGATCAAACCGCGACGTGCAACCTACCGAAATAAGAAGAGGCATCTATTGCAGGCTGTCCAAGACCGCATCCAATCTCCAAAACTGCTGTGCCTTCACCATCTTGTGTGGGAGCGGCACTCGGGTCCAGGTTGATCAAGACAGCTTTGACGAGTTCACTTGAAGGGTTCACGGTGGCGTTTCCTGCTGTCCAAAGCCCGTAGTTCATATACCCTGTGCGTCCGTCACCGTATTTGACCACCTTGGTCAAGATGATGTAGAATTCGCGGAAGGCATAGATGAGGGTCCCAGTGAGGAACGCGAAAAGACTGAAGGGAGCGAACTCGGGATATTCTGATGAGATGGTCATTGGTGCCAGCGGGTTGAAGGAAGGGGGAGGGGAAGATTTAGCACCGCAGCTAAGTGTTGACGCGCTATTTATGCCAAGCTAATTATAGCGATTGGGCTGTAACCATAACAAGTCCACATCTGGACACGCGAGACATGCCCTGTGAGGCTGCGAGTAAGTAGTACGGTGGGAACCCGTGCACAAGGCGGCGTCACTCGGGTTGGTATGAATCCGTAAACTGCCACTGATCATCCGAGAAGTAAATCATGAACTTGACGGCCCTGCTGTTTCATCAGAGATCGCCTATTAAGGGTCTACTTTTGTTACTACGCTGCACATAGCATTTCCAATTTGTTCCACTTGGTTGACGCAACAGCGAAAATTTCCATGAGCACGGCAAAGTTGGCGGAAGTTTCTCGTGTTTGATCAACAGCCATTGACCCAGTCCTTGGTATCCGGGTCAGTGTGCCGTTCACAAGTCCGTCCAAGCGACGAGTTTGATGATGCCCCTACACTGGTGCACGTTGCACAAGCAACCAGACATCAGGCTGCTGCACGAATCAGAACAATCTCAAGTACAATCTAATTGAATATAGGCACCCGTCATTTTTTTCTTGACATCTTACCGCAAACCCCGGATCATCGTTATCATCCCTCTCTATTGGCCACTAGTCGGATTAACAGCAACATCAACAACGACAACCACACCGCTGCGCATCGGAAGAGCCGAGCCTAGATGAAGTCGACCTCTGGGGGAGTTTCCAATCTATACAAGCATTGCGTCATTTCGTACGACGAGCGTTCGTCCAGAGTTTCCTACCTGTGGTGTAGAGCAGGATGCTCCAGCTACCATAACAGGTAACCGAGGCTAATTTGGGGGCGACCACCATGTAATTATAGCAGTTACAGGTTAGCGGCCCTGATCTGTCCAGGACCTGATGCGAGACGATTCACGGGATTCTTCAAAAGGCGTTCGAGTCTCACGGCTAGTGGTTCACTCATTTACCCGCGGCGAGTCGTAGGGATCTCTTCCTCTGGGGTCCCCCCTTGCTGCGTGTTTCACTGCGCCAAGCCCTGCCAAGCGGAGCCTCAAAAACTTCCAACTCCCAGCGACCCTGTGCTAACATGGAGTTCCGCTTCCATCGAATCATGCGGTTACCGTAGTACACGTATGAGGGAGTTTGAAGCAGCAAGACGAATGGAATTGTTGGCAATTAGGCGACATTGCCACATTCATCGCTCCAGAACTAACCTTCAACAAGAACAAAGCGACAACTTGGAGGTAAACAAATTAATCACCGGACTGAGTTTACTCGGTTACTCGACTAGCTGTCACCTTTCTTGAAAGCTTATGTAATTACAGCTGTTCTCATAAAAGGATGTCATGTTACATGCATTACAGAGAGAGAGAGAGAGATTTTCATTAATAACACTATAGACTACAGTTGAAGTCAAGATACAGTAAGAAAGTTACTTAGAAAGAAAAGGTAAGGGATAAAGATAAAAGAAGTTGGGATAGTGTGAGTGGACTATGAATGAAGAAGTGTAAGGTGGGTGAGAGTAAGATAGAAAGAGAAGGAAGCTATCTAGCAATAATTATTGATAGGGAAGAGGAAGAGGAATTTGGGAGACTATCTTGTTGAATATATATTCTGATGTATCTAAATCAAGAACCATGACAATAAGCATAAGACAGTAATCATTTGGTACTACAACTGAGTTATGTTGTATCCAAGTCTTGATTATAGTCTATATAAGACCAAATAGCTCAGTAGTAGAGCATCTCAGTACAAATAAAAAGGCCCCAGATTTAATTCCTAGTCTAGTTATTCTTTTCTAGTGTTAGTTTGTACTATTTAATGATCAAGTCTTTCTCTCATTATATAGACATATCTTTGGTGAAGGTACCTAAATATCAAATGAATTCAGTGATAAGCTCCCTATTATATTTATCCTCTAAAATGTACTAAATACTAACTTTTGTAGTGAATTAGCTGCAAAGTATTGTAAAATATAATCTGTTATGTGAAGTATATTGTGAGATTTTGCATCTTTCTCCACATTATTACTCTTTTTTTTATTTCTATTATTCACCTCTACATAATAAAACATTATTCCATAATTGTTATGCCTGATCTTGAAGACTGACTTGAATTAGATGGTAGGAGGGGAGGAGGGCTTCAAGAGTCAAACAAAACTCAGGCAAGATGACTAGGACCGGTGAGGTACTAGAAACTGAACAACTAAGGATTTCAACTCTAAGATTACAGCGGTAGCTAGGAACCCTATTTATAGTAAGTCTACTAACCATAACCCTAAAGATGAAATAGGGGAGCGAAGGGGAAAGGAAAAGAGAGAAAGACCAAAGGTGAGTCAAAGGCTGAACGAAGCAAAAGTGGAGTGGGGCCTTGACTAATGTGTGAGAGGAAAACGATATAAAAGGAAGTGGGTTTGGAACTAATGTGTGAGAGGAAAACGATATAAAAGGAAGTGGGTTTGGAACTAAGATACTCCTAGGCTGGGCAACGGGCCGGGCGTGAGATAATACATCTGAATAATCGAGTAAAAGAAAAAGAAAAACATAGCCGGAAAACTGGGCTTTACAATATCCCGCACTTTAATGATTTTCATCCCGAAAATCTATCTGGGGGCTTTTGGGTGTGAGTCGTAAAAGTCGTCAATAGCAATCTGTGCATTTGTGATGTTTTTCTTTGGTTCCCATATATCGTCTTCATCTAAATATCCTTTCCAGTGTACTAGGAATTCGATCTGGTTATGCCATTTTCTAGTATTTTTGATATAATCGACCTCATATTCTTCTACGCCATCTACCTGGATGGGTGGAGGTGGTAAAGGCAAGTGCTGAGATGGGAAACTCGGAAAATGGTAGGGAGTAAGGAGAACTTTGTTGAACACATCATGGATGTTACCGTGCCAACTTCTGGGAAGTTCTAAGCGATAGGCGGAGCCAACTTTGGCTAAAACTTTAAAAGGGCCATATCGTTTGTCATCGAGTTTCTTCATAGGACGTAGGGTAGTGATATTTTTTCCGTCAAGCCAAACTTGGTCACCTGGACTGTATTTGCAAGAACTGGCTTTTGTTCTGTTGTAGTATTTTTTCATAATGTCTGCAGCGTACTATAGCTGAATCTGTGCAGCTTTTCGAGCGTTGATGAGGCGTGTAACTCGTTCTAACGCATCTGGGTTAGAGGAAGTAATAGGGAGTGATTCTCCTGTTGAGAGTGGGTGATAGCCGTAAAGAAGGTAGAAGGGCGAGTTCTTGGTCGCCGAATGCACTCTGTCATTGAGGGCAAATTCTGCTAAGTCGAGGATGTCCAACCAATTCGATTGGTGGTAATTGCAGAATAAATGAAGGAATTGTTCTACTTCTTGGTTTGCTCTTTCTATCTGACCATCTGTTTGAGGGTGGTATACCATGCTAGGCTTTCCATTGATGTTTAACATCTTGTAAAATTCTCTCATGAAGTTTGAGATGAATTGAGGACCTCTATCAGTGATGATAGATTCAGGTCTACTGAAACGACTGAATACGAATAATCATATGAGGAGGGCGATTCCTGCGGCTGTAATATGTGTAGTGGTCTTACACAACACTTTGAGTTTGGTAAGGTAATCAACAATGACTAGAATTGCATTATATCCTGAGGAATTAGGTAGAGGAGCGATTAAATCCATGGAGATAGTTTGGAAGAGTCTCGATGGTGGTGGAATAGGGTATAAAGGAGCATGTTTCCTAGCGTGGTCAATTTTGGTTTGTTGACAACGAATGCAGCCTTTGATATAGTTTGTCACGTCATCTGATATGCCGCGCCATGTGTAGCGTCATTGAATATTATCGAGAGTTGCTTTTATCCCTGGATGTCCTGCAGTAATGTGGTCGTGAGCTTCTTGTAATAACTGTTGATATAATAGACCTAGTAGCAGCCAAGGAGATCACTATATGCCTATAGCTGATACAAAAGGTCCGTTGTCGGTGCGAGGGCATTCAGGAAAGTTTGCACAACAACCTATAGTTCTAAAAGAATGACTAGGAGCTGGTGCGAGATGTGCGAAATGGGTGCAAAATTATCCACGAATCTTTCGCAGATAATTGAATGAATATGCGAAAATCGAAAGAAATCCTAATATCGAGTGGTCCAATTGTTCGAGTGAAACCCAAACAATTATGGAGGCAAAAGACGAGAGATGAGAGATAGAATGAAGCACGAGAAATAGATGAAGCTAGAGTGAAGATGAGAGTGAGAATGCGTGATAAAATTGAATATTGCAAATAAACTCAAATAAACTCACAACTTGGGAGAGCTGGATAATATGATTCTTTGTTTCTAAGTTTGTACAGGCTTTTATATGTAAATTTCGAGCTAAAACTAAAGTAGCAAAGTGAAAATATCGCTAATAAAACAAGCTAATAGATCACTATCAGATGGAATCAAAACATCAAAGATATCGCTAAAATCGCAAGATAATGAAAGAGCCAAAATAGGAAATTGAAGCGATCGTGGGAAACAAAGTTGCGAACTCAACTAAAAAGGAAATCGAAGGTTATTGTCTTTTTAAAACAAAAGAATTAGCGAAAAGATAGCAAAGAATGGAAAGATAGCTTAGGATATAGAAATAAACAATAATATATCAGATCAAAGGAGTGATGATAAGGAGAAAAATGCGAAATCTTCACAATATACTTCGCAAATAATCGATACTTTCGCAATACTTCGCAGTACTTCACAAGACTCCGCAATAGTTCGCAAAGACAAAAGTGCGATTTATCACAAATTGGAGGATAGACATAATCGAGGGCATATCAACGGCTTTAACTTTGTTTGGATCCATTTTGACTACGTCTTGTGCAATAATTTGTCCTAAATATTTGCATTCCGTCTTGTGAAATTCACACTTTTCTGGCTTGAGATATAACTTGTGTTTTCGTAGTCTGTCCAAAACTTTTCTGACTAGGCTTTGATGGAGGGAGAGAGCTCCAGCAGAATGGATCATAATCTCATTGATGTAGACTGTGCAAAAGCCTTCTTTGATATAGTCACGTAAAATATCATCCATCATTCTCCGGAATGTGGTGGGTGAGTTGCATAGACCAAAAAATATGACGGTCAGTTCGAATAGTCCTTCTCGAGTAATGAATGCAGCTTTCCATTTGTCACCTGCACGAATACGAATGTTATTGTAACCCCACCGAATGTCTAATTTGGTGAACCAATGTGATCTTTGGAGCTTGTCAACAAGATTGGGGATACGTGGTATGGGGTATTTGTTGAGAATGGTCATTTGATTAAGTTCACGGTAGTCCTGTACCGGTCGAAGTGATCCATCTTTCTTCTTGATAAAGAAGAATGGTGATGCAATGGCTTACTTGGATTTCCTAATGTGTCCTGTGTCCAAGTTTTCTTGAATGAACTTGCTGAGTTCTTGCTCCTTGTGAGCATCCATGGGGTAAATCTTCCCATCAACCTTTGCTATTGCGCCTACTTGTAATTCTATCGCATGATCCCAGGGTCGTCTTGGAGGTAATTGGTCAAATTCTGTCTTTGAAAATACGTCGTGGTAGTTATGATATTCCTTGGGTACCCATTCTGTCCAAGGTTTCTTCTCCTTATTCGTGGAGAAAATAGCGATCTCCGTCGAGATATGTGTACGCAAGCCTGATGGTCTCGGGTCTTCCTGTTTGGGCATCGCAGTGTTCCTAGCATGCAGCATCACTCCTGATGGAAATGGCAACTTCTTATATGAAGGCTTCATAGCGGGTTGAGCAACGGCATCACTCCTGATGGAAATGGCATCTTCTTTCTTTGAAGGCGTCATCTTGGTATTGATGGTATTTGTTGTGACCTGATCTACTATCCGAAAATGATTATTTGTGCGCAATTGGATAGGATTCTTCTTATTGTTAAGTGTGCGATATATGGCGTCTTCTTCTGAGGATTGGGTTCCACATTCTTTCGGGCATCTGGTAAAAGTAATCTTCCGGGTAATCCAATCAATGGTAGGATTGTGGGTTTCCAGCCAATTATATCCAAGGTAAAAATTGTGATGTGCGAGGGTAGAGACATTGAACAGCTTGCGTTCAGTATGTTGACCTATACGTAATAAAACTACAACTTGATGCGTAATGGGACCATTTGTATTTTCTGTTCCGTCTACATTGACTACTCGAATTTTTGATGATAACTTTTGTAAAGGAAGGTAATGTCGATCTAAGGAGGTTGAGATGGTGGATCCTGTCGCACCACAGTTGAGAAGTCCTTTTCCTGAGAACTTATCACTGTTATCTAACCAAATGAGTGTGGCTTCAACATCTAGTTGGAGATTGTTGATAGATCGAATGATGAGAGGAGTGGGATCATGACTGGGAGTCTCCTCATCCATCACAGTTAAGTATCTTTTGCTAGGTCTGAAAGTAAATTGATATAATCGTCCTCATTCAACGAGTGAAACATTGATCGAATATCAGAACATGGGTCCAGTTGGTCATCTTCTTCTACTTCCTCGATGTATCCTTGGTGCCTAACTTGATGAGTTGAATTAGATCTTGGTACAAAGGTGGTATTTCTTCTGTTGTTATTATTATTGTTGCTGTCTCTTCGTGGGAATTGTTGTGAATAATTGGAGCTCCATGCAGGAATGTTACGTCCACTATCACCTCTTCCGCGGCAGAAAAAACCTCATCCCAAGGTGCCTCTGTTTCCCTGGCCATGATTATTAGAAGGACATCTTTGAGGGCATCTATTCGCCCAATGGCCTGATTGTCCACATAAATGGCAAGCGCCTGGTCATGCCTGATGATGATGACCTACTTCCATTGGCTGTCCTTGACCATGATAGACCTGTCCAGTAGGTCTCTGCTTGACCCAATAACTCGGTTGGGGAGTTTGTTGCATTGTCTGTTGTGCTGCCTATAGTGGCACATAAGCGGAGTCCCATCATCCAACTGAGGGGATAGTCCGTGTACTCTGGGGATAGTTGGTATGGCTGCTTTGTCTGTGCCTTGCCTGGTTCGCTAGACCAGTGAAAATACTAACACGTGACTGGGAGAATCGATTGTCCAGGTTGATTGCACATGCCTTTAGTGTTGCATAATTGGCAGGCCATCCTCATATGATAAGGGTGCTTACGATATCCAGTCGTAAGGCTTGTTGCATTAGTGGGAGGATGACTGCATCATCTTGATATCTAGCAAGATGTTTCCATAAGTTGACTTGAATAAAAAACTTTGTCGCTGGCATATTGCCTTGTCGTAATGAAAGTAGGTGTTGCATTGTGTCCGTTTGCATAGCTGGATCGCGGAATTGTCGTTCGAGAGCTTGCTCGAATTGAGCCCATATACCATAGTCTGGGTTAGCGGCTGTGCCTTGGACAACAGTGGCTTCTTGGATATTTGATGCCCATATGCGTGCGACTGGTCCTCCATTCATGTATGTTAAAAGCCACATGATCTTGCATTCATCGGTATCGAAGCGATCACTTTTGCCATCCATATAGAGTCGATACGATAACTGCCATGCTAAGAAGTTTTCAAAAGAACCATCAAATTGAGTAGGGGCCTCATATTTGGGTCTTTTAGTGTTTGGTACTGCAGCTTATGCCTGTACTTGTGCCATTGGAGGAGGAGAAGGAGTAGGTAAAGGGGGTATGGAGGGTAGTCCAAGACTTCCTGGATTATGTACTGATAGAGTAGCAGGTGATGACAAAGCAGTAGTAGTTGATGGGGGAACACTAGTAGCTGGTGGTTAAGTATAAGAGGTATCAATGGATAAGGGCGGTTGGTTAGTACTGAGAGCTGTACTGGTAGAAGCTTGAGGTGGCAGTAAATGGGTCTTGGGAGGTATGGGACTTTGAGGTGGTACTGAATAACTGAGTGGGACTCTCTTAACAGGTGGGGGACTTGGATGTGTCCTAGATTCTGATCTGACTGAAGGAGAAAAGGCTGATGTTGGAGACCTTCTAGGTTCTCTTGGGGATCGCTTATAGGGATGGGATGCCACTGTTATAAAAGGATTCAAAAAATCAAGTAGTATTTGCCAAATAAAAGATCACTTCAAAAAGGTTTAAAAGAAATATACCAAAGGATGTTTACCACTCCTCGTTATGCGTTCTAGTATAAATTCCTCTCCAATTGACAATTCTTCCTGTATCTTCCTGGCCTAAGAGGATGATATTGTCTTGCGAGACCTCTTGACATTCGAGCCTTCTCAGTATTTCCTGGTGAGTAGGAGTTGAATGGAGTCGTCTAACTTGTCTGATGGTGTGAAGATTGCCGGTGGATTTGCGAGCAACTTGAGAAGTGTAATGTCTAGCGGTAGAAGGAGTGGGTGCAGTTTCTCCTATTGCATGGAGAAAAGTGGGGGAATTGGAGTAGGGGCGAGTGCTGGTAGGAATAAGGTCGTGGTACCGCACTGGTTTTTGGATGGTGCGTGGTTGGGTCTGCACACCAATAGAACAATACTGAATAGGGATAGCAGGGGTAGTAGGAGGAGTAGGTGGTGGTACAACTGCATCGGATATATGAGATGGATGAATAGAAAGGTGATCAATGACGAGTGAAGGAAGAAAGTGATTTATGAAAGAAAATGGAAGTGAAGGAGATGGAGATGGAGAGCGAGAGCGAGCGTTATTGTGATCAAAATTCAACAGGCTTATACAACAAGTATTGGCTTTAGAGATGGAAGGTTGGAACGGGGGGAATGGAAATGGCTCGGAGTTCTGAGTCAAGGAACTCTGGATTCATACAATATAAGTGATCTAAGATGATTAGGTAACGAGCTGGATATTTGCAGAAATTCCAAGTATGGTGATCTTGTCTGGTGCATGAATTATGCTGTTGTTCGCAGTATTGAAGTGTGCGATGATCTGATTTGAACAGCATGTTAACAATGTGTCTGACCAGCATTTCAATTATATAATCAATTGAAATTTCAGCACTGGGTCCTTAGCTGAATGTCGGATGTTCCATGAAGCAAATTGGACGTGAACCTTCACCGTTATCTCGGAGGTAGATAAGGATTGATCTGACACCTGTCATCGCACAAGGTGTGGGTCTAAGATCAAGGGTTCTGTTGTTGGTCCAGTAGTTTGGAACAACATCTTCAGGAGGATGTGGGACCTTATGTAAACTGGTGACATTTTTTCTAAGGAATTCTTCCGTTGTAAGTTCCAGATTTGTGGTAAGGGGCAAATCAAAGCCTTCATGTTCTGGTCATGCTCTTTGGAGAGCGTCATCTCTTTCTTGTTGTGTAATTCCAGGTGATAATTCGTCTCGAACCTTATCCCAGTATAAGGTGAGTTGTCTCCATTCTAACCAATTGTTGGTTTTGGGCAAAGTTCCAAGGTAGCGATAATATGAGCATAATCCCATAGCGATACCTGTATTGTGGGCTAATCCAATAAAGGGATATCGATGAATAAAGTTTTCCCAGGTACAATCTGTGGGAGGAGTAATAGGTGGAGTATCACGAAGGACTGGTTGAATGATAGGGGTATTGCTAGTGATCTCTTCATAAGATAGTTCAGGGGTTCCAGGTTGAGGGGATCTGGTGATGGCCGATACACGTGTTTGGGGTATATTTCCGAATAAGTGGGAGAACGTGTTTCTGAAACAGGGGAATTAGATTCAAAGGGGTTCCAGGAAGAATCAGTGTCTGTAGAATGGTTTTAGGCGGTGCTTGATTCTTCTATGGTTGATCCACTGATTAATTGATCTAATAGATCCAATTCAATAGCTGTTTGAGTGGTGTTATCAATAATCCAGGAGATTGCTTCTGCTAGCTGTCTTCTTGTAGGGTCTGTGTCACTGACACGGATCATGGTTTCAATAATGGGGTCCAACTGTGTGCCTAGTTCTTCCTTATTCCTGTGACAAGCTTCTTCTATGCTCGGAGTGGTGACAATTTCGTAGACTAGTGATGTATTAGGTTCTGCGACTGGGAGTATAGTATTGGGTACATAGAGGGGCAAAGGCTCTTCCTCTGTAGCTAGAGTGCCAGCTGAAATAGTTTCTCCTAGCTCTGTCCATGCAAGATCAATGCCTAGTAAAAATGAAATCGAGTATGCGAAAGCGAATATCCAAATGGTAAAAGTAAAGAGAATGGTTGCAGCTACCATCTCTGCGCCTATTGCTATAATGTGCATGGCGGGAGCGACTTGAAATGGGAACCAGGATGGACTTGCTGGTTCTGGTCTGTCATCTAGGCTTTCTTTGTAAAATGTAATCTTGGGGGTAATGATTAGTCTGTTGAACTCCAGTCGTCTTGGCATGATAGAGGGCTTGTAGACAAATGAAGAAATATGGGGATTAAAAGGTCAAATGATGAGCGGTGGCCATCGACTGCCAAAGTGCTCGAGTAAAGGAATGTGAGTGAGAGTTGAAATAATGTTATGCCTGATCTTGGAGACCGACTTGAATGGGACAGTAGGAGGGGAGGAGGGCTTCAAGAGTCAAATAAAACTCAGGCGAGGTGACTAGGACCGGTGAGGTACTAGAAACTGAACAACTAAGGATTTCAACTCTAAGGTTACAGCGGTAGCTAGGAACCCTATTTATAGTAAGTCTACTAACCATAACCCTAAAGATGAAATAGGGGAGCGAAGGGGAAAGGAAAAGAGAGAAAGACCAAAGGTAAGTCAAAGGCTGAATGAAGCGAAAGTGGAGTGGGGCCTTGACTAATGCGTGAGAGGAAAATGATATAAAAGGAAGTGGGTTCGGAACTAAGATACTCCTAGGCTGGGCAATGGGCCAGGCATGAGATAATACATCTGAATAATCGAGTAAAAGAAAAAGAAAAACATAGCTGGAAAACTGGGCTTTACAATAATTCTATTTTGCTGTTTTCCCCTTGTTCACAATTTTCTTTTATTTTCAAACATAATAAACTTTTATATAATACTATACTCAGATATAACTTTTTCTTTTTCTTTTACTCATAGTTATTATATCAAATAGTAGATAAATATCTTATCTTATCTAGGGATAGCTTTACTCCGATACTGGCTGAGGCCCATCCTTACTCCTAACCCACTCTTCTTACTGATAGCTTAGTCATTAGGACCTAGACATAGTCATATGTATATGAATTCTGTATAGTATAGCTAGTACCTCAGAGTCAGAATTTTAAGTCTTAGCCTCTCTACTCTTACTTACTAAGCTCCCTCTTCTGTCTGATAGTCTAATTAACTATCTTTAGCAGTTGTATAGAGAGTATATAATACTCTTTAAGTTGTGATTTAATTTGAGTTTTATTTGTAATATTCAATTTTATTTATATCTTTACTCTAGCTTTGTTCTTATCTTATACTTTTCTCTATATCTCATGTCTATCAACTCTTTACCCTATAATTGTCTAGGTTTCACTTGAACAATTGAACCCTTCAACTTCAGAATTTCTATTGAATTCTCATACCCCTCATTAGCTTATCTGTGAAAGATTTACAGATAAATTTGTATACTTTATGCTATCTCTAGTCAGTCTCTCAGACCTATTGATTGTTATCAGGACTTTCTTGAATGCTCTTACACTGATAATGGACTTTCTGTATTAGCTATAGGTATATAGTGATCTTCTTAGCTGCCACTAGGTTTATCATATCATTGGAGGTAGCAAGTAGGCCTTTTAAGAAACTTAGAAGGATGGACAATAAAATTGTATTATTGAATGAATACAAAATATATGTATAGTCTTTATATTATAGAAAAGTATAGTGGTGAGTATAGTCCTCAGTTCTATTATAGTGAAATAGCTTATAGATAGAGCTTATCCTCCAAGTAGTTAGTAGATTAGAGAGTTATTACACTATAGCTAAAAGTTAGCTAACTATAATATAATATTAGCTAGATTTTATAGCTATAGTAATCAATAGACTTACTTCTCAGTATAATAAGAAGATTAAGGAGACAACAGTAGAAAAAGTTGGCTATTTATCTAGCTACAAAAGTCTGAATCAGAGGTTTATACATATAACTTTGGCTAATAGTATTATGTGTTAAACTTGCTAAATAAGTTGCTAATAATTAATGAGTAAAAACAAATCCATCACACTAGTATTTAAGCACCTATATAAATAAGAACTAGTCTAAAGTCTTAGCCTTTAATTCCAATAATTGAAGAATCTTTATATAAGTATAAGAAACATCACTCCTGATATTTTCACACATTGTAATCATTGCAAAGTATTGTAATTGTCACAATGGCTTACTATTTAATTTTCAATATATATCTAGAGCATATTTGAAGAATATACTCTTTTATTTAAGAATCAGCACTATAGAGACATCAATTTGACTCACTAAATATAAATCTGGAATAGTATCAGCCTATATATCCATGGCCTATCAGTATTTGGATAAGTTATTCAAAAACCTCTTTATAGTTGTCAAGAGCTCAAAATATACAAGAGATATACACTAACAATTCTCACAAATACCCCTCTATACTTTTTACTTATATCTTGCCCAGTTCTCAGTAGATATCCAGAATTATTTTTTTGAATACTTGTTCTAAAGTTAATTGAGCATTATTTAATATTTACAAATTAATACACTAACTGTTTTAAACAGTTTAAAGTAATTGAGATAAAGTTCACCTTAAATTATAGCTAGAAATTTTTAATAAGTATATTGTAAGGTGTACACACATATATTTATTATTTCAGAGCTTTGTGAACTAGTATGTCACTCTTTCAAATATTTTAATTTTGTTCTGATGATATTTGAAGTAGTAAATTTATGTCCATCTGTCAAAAATGTAGCTTTACACTTTGCAATATACTTGTTTAAATTTCTTGAACATAATTCGAGTTGAACATTACCTCAATTGCTGTAGACACTTGAACATAGTCAAATTTCAGTATATTAATTTCTAAATGAGAAATAATAAATTTATATTACTGCTCAAAGAAATAATCACAGGTGTCTACTAGGGCATATATTTAATTGAAAAGTGTTGGAGGTGTAGTTACAGAGTTTAGTTTTTTTTTTTAGCTTATATTATTACTGTTATCACTTTACAGGTTAGACTGTTGTATTACACATTGGATGTCTTTTTTTCATGATCTCCTCGTTCGGTTTCTACAATTGTTCATTTTCTATCTGTGAAAATTTTTTTGTCAGTATCGCGTGTGTAGCAGATGGATATTTTGTGCATGAAAGCGGGACTTACACATTGAATCATTGGTGCCAATTCTCCATGTGGAGAATGAGCCACGAGAAGACTCGTCGCCTGCAGCGAGCAACGGCCCGGGGGGTTGGATCACCGCGAAACCCATAGAAAAGATTGGGGCGGGACCGAAGATCAAAAAAAAAAAAAAAAAGGTCAGTATATCAACAAAAAAAAAACAATTGGCGTTGTTTGACCTTGATCAGTAAACATGTGGTGTGCCAGAAGGGGGAAATGGCGGTGCAATGATACTTGGTTGTCTCTTGATTCGCAATTATTTAGTCATTGGCAAAATAGGAACTATGCCAATATTTATTTCCAACCACTTGCTTTCGTTTTCACCAATCTCACTAGGGTGCTCCAAAATAGGAGGTTAGTTCAGTTGTGTTGTTGTTGGTTTGTAGAGCCCATTCATCTCGTTCGTTGAGAATGATGCCATCTAGAATTTCGCCTATTGCTCCCATGTTGGTGCCCCAAGTTGTAAGTGACCATGACTTTCGAGCCTTTTTGCTAGTACAGTCAAAGTCCCGTACATTCTCACCTACAGTTGACAAAATCCATTGTAGTTGCCGTACAT